>CM061131.1:43105088-43335114 GCA_030789695.1 Scilla litardierei
TAATTTCTATTTACTACCCAACCACACGCATTCTCTTATATATATCCGAGCTTATCATAGTCACCTGGTAGCCCTACATGGATGAAATTACTATACGCATAACAAAATTCCTATACGCACACACGCAAATAGTATTTTACACATACGGGCATTACAGTACCGCATATCATCCTCAGACAGATGGGCAGTCCGAGCGAGTTATTCAGATCCTCGAAGACATGTTGAGGGCGTGTATGCTGGACTTTAAGGGATCCTGGGAAGATCATTTACACCTGGTGGAGTTTGCTTACAATAATAGTTATCAAGCAAGCATTGGAATGGCACTGTTTGCTGCTCTGTATGGAAGGAAGTGCAGATCGCCTCTAAGCTGTGACGATGTTGGGGACCGTGAACTCTTAGAACCTGATTTGGTGATGGAAGCGATTGACATGGTTCGGACAGTCAAGGAGAATCTTCGTATCGCTCAGGATCGTTATAAGCATTGGGCAGATACAAAGAGGCGTCCATTGGAGTTTTAGCCAGGCGACTATGTGTTCTTAAAGATCTCCCCGACGCGTGGCACGATTCGTTTTGGGAGACGACGGAAGTTGAGCCCGAGATTCATTGGTCCATTCGAGATCTTGGCTCATGTTGGTGAAGTTGCCTATTGTCTTGCCTTACCTCCCTCACTTGAAGGCATCCATGATGTGTTTGATGTAACTCAGCTTCGAAAATATGTGGGCGACCCTAGTCGCCTCGTGGACGTCTCAGAGATTGAAGTGCGATGTGACCTGACTTATGAACAGCAACCAGTGTGTAGGAGGATATATGCCCATAAGGCGATTTATCCTTAAGTATAAGTCTTGTTCATACTGTATATGGTATCGATTATCCTAAGTATGAAATCGTTTGGATTTATATACTTAGATAATGTCCATAGACGTATAGTTAGGTCCGTACGTATCTAGATAAGATCTCGATTATGAGTAAGTAAGCGACCAAATAGAAACGTAAGTCTTAAATGGTTCGTGTTCATAGATGTGTTGAGAACTGGATATCGACACATCGGATAGACCACTGTGTCTTAGTGTTACCTTAGGGTAATGATGATCTCATAGTCCTTCGACTTGGTGAAGTCGGAGATGAGACACAGGTGCTCATTAGAGAATGAGTTCAGTGAACGACCAAATTAGAGTTATTAAATGGTTAACTTTAACTAAACTGTCTTTAATAACTCTAGGGTGATGATAGGTAAGCTGGTCCTTATGACCTGAAGTCATTTGTACGAACCTGTGAGTGAACCGTGTTGCTTAGACCTATGATCTAGCTTCGAGGCTAGGCCTGCTGAAAGTTCTTAGGTTGAGTTGCACCCGAAGCTCTCGAGGCAAGTAGATGACTAAGATGGGATTCGTCACTTCCGTTAAAGGGAAGTTAGTGTTACAGGCTCAGTACGGTCTTTGTGTTAATCCTCGGCCGGGATACGTTGTAAGAAGTACAACGTGAATACAACAAAGTCCGACGTATACTGACCAATGTTGTCTAATAGGGTTGACAGTAAACCATACCTTAGGCCAACAGGAACACAGTCTTGATGAAAGGACTATAGCTAACGGCATTCATCACTGACACGGCCAATGTAAACCCATTGATACTTTTGTCAAATGGTCGATCACGTTATGATGATTCTGAAACAGGGACGACAGCTACTGCTCGTGGTGACCGTCGTCTAGGGGCTCCGAGCCCCAACATGTAGTAAGGTCAGGCTGTAGGGTCTCACACTGAGTAGCGTTCGTGTCTTAGTAATAGGAATATTAATTGAAAGAAATTCATTTGATGATATTGAATAGTTAATATTCACAAAGCTTGTTGTGAAAATTAGTCGTAATAGCAATATGGACAATGTTGCATTTGATGCAAACAAAGATTAAACGTGTCGTAAATTGGTTACGACAAATTTAGTAGGAACAAATATATTGGAAAGGGTTACCTGGATAACGGGATCGTCCCGGTCTAAACACAGGTTCAAACCGCGTCCAAATCGGAGCTCAAGCGAGCCCAGAAACGCGAAAACAGTCCAAGGCAAAGTGGGTTAGACCCACTGGGCTAACAAGCCCATCCGTAGAGGCAAAACGGGCGCGACCCACTGGCCGCAGCGGGCGCAGCCCGCTGCCCAACAGGCGGGCGGCCCGCCTCCCGTGCCTTGGGCGGGCGCGCCCGCTAAGCTTACCGGGCGCACCCGCAACTTAAGTTATTTTAGGTTTTTTTGAAACCCCAAAAGACGGCTACGAAAGTTGATTTTTTGCCCATCTTTGGGCAATTGTTTGAGGGGTCAAACGAAGTCGAAATTCGTCGCCATTGGTTCCTACGCGTTCACCATTCGAAGCCCTTCGGATTGATAGCTTGTTTGGTGTCTACAGTTTAATGAGCGAAGAGAATTAATTAGTTGAAGTTTGCTTTTATGAAAAGCTCTCTAACTTCAAATTAAGCTAAATTAGCTTAATTGAATTCTCTTCAATTTAGCTATTGTCCCACATTGCTCGCAACAAAAGAAGGAGTGCCGACTCCCTTTATAAATAGGGGTGCACTCCCTTCGTTGAAAGAAGCACCAAGTCCTCGATCGAGTAGCTCCAGACTTTTAGAGCAAGCTCGATCGGCGACTAAACTACTCTCTCTCTCTCTCTCTCTCTCTCTCTCTCTCTCTCTCTCTCTCTCTCTCTCTCTCTCTCTCTCTCTCTCTCTCTCTCTCTCTCTCTCTCTCTTCCTATTCTCTGGAGTAGTCCTAGCAAGACTACGAAGGGGGTTTGGATTCGGATCCAGACGTCTAAGACGCGGGTTCTACTCAAGTGAAAATTTCTACCGCGTGTGATCGGCTCGGAGGCAAAAGTCGGCTCGGGCGGATCGGTTCAAGGGTGCGAGGCGGCTCAGGCGGATCAAGTCAAGGCGGCTCGGCTACGAGGAGCATCAGAAGACGGTGCGGTACATTTTGCCTGCTCCAGGGCCAAGATTCCGGGTATGTGGTTAAGTAATTTTAGTGTAGATTTAATTTTGTCACTATAGAATATATCCCTCTTGGGGTGGTCAGATCCACCCCAGGTTGGCATAGATCGGGCTAGGTTCTGGATCCCTCAGAGCCTTGCTAAATTGTTTAGCTAGCCTAAAAGTTTTGTTTTTGGTTTTCCGCTGCGTTTTACGCCCCTGTGGTCCGTCCGACCTAGGACAAACCCAGATCTGTGCTCTGGGGGTCCGCGAAAACCCCAACAGTGGTATCGGAGCCACGGTTATGCCATAGATCTGTTTTAGCGACATTCTTTAAATCTTTAAATTGCTTGTTTTTAAACATACAAACTATTTTAACTTTAAGTTGAAATTAGTTTAAAAATTGTTTTGTGTTTTAAAAATTGTTTTTGCAACACGAAATTTTTTTTTGGAGACGATTTAATTTTATGCGATAAATTTAAATGGGTCTCTAATGTTTAAATGCTTTATAAAAACTTTTTTTTATGAGATATAATAATTTTTCCGAGCATTTAAAAGTATTTAATAGTTTATGTAACTTTAAAGAGATATTTTATTTTTGAAATTTAATTCTCTCAAGTTGCATAAAGGTTGGAATTTTTTTTAAAAACTTTATTTGAAAGCTTTTAAAACAATTTCTAATGATTTTAAAAGTGTTTTAAAATTGTTCTAATGGATATGTATATTAAAAGAAATAATTTTATTTTCATAAGATGAAACAATAAATGGGTTTCTTTTAAAAATTACATATAGTGTTTCTAGATTATTTATGCGATATTTTAATCTTAGAAATGTTTGATTAAAAATTTTTAAAGCCTAGGTTTTAAAATTATTTGATAATTTTATGAAACCTAGTTTTATGTGATAAAAATGTTTTGAGCTTTAAATTTTTTATCTTTAAATTTAAATGTTAAATTTTAGATTTGCGTGTTATTTATTATGTAGATAATTTTAACTTGCAAATTCTTATTATATGTCACTGCATGAACTTTTTATTTATGCGGATAAATTAGTTGTTTTATTTTAATGGACCTGATGAATAATGTATTCATGAACCCTTTAGGTTAGCCGTTAAATGATTAAAATTTTATAAGATGAAATTTTAATAAACTAGTGACATGTTACGTTTTTATAAACAATTCAACATCAAAACCTAATACCAAATTAGGGTAGTCCCTTTTATTGTCAATCATTTCAATAAAACGTTTAATTGATGATTTTCATAAAAAGGCTATTTTTGAAATATATTGTAATTGTTTTTCCTAATTAGATTGGGGTAGCACGTTGAACGAATGAACCTTATAGTTGATAAGGACTTAATAAAAATTGTTCAACCAATCCATAAAATTTCGAATTTTAGGATCCACTAGGTGATAAGGATTAACTAGTTCTCTTAATTAAAAGCCATTTAGTTGTTGGACAAGCATAGAATTGATGAAAACTCCTTCAATGGATCATGATGTCTGTCAATGTGCTTGGCTAAGTTTGCTGGACCACCCTAGCTAGTCTAGGGACCGAGTGGTCCTGGCTTAGTCAATTCCCTGGCCGCGTCCGCTGGACCGCAAGGAGTCGATTCATGACTGTGTAAGTCCATCGACTATACCTAAGTCAAATATGATAATAATCTTGTTCAAGATAAATCGTAGCCCTCCTTGTTTTAGGAGTTGGCAACTGTAAGAAACCTGTTACGGTTGTTGAGCTACGCTCAAGCCGTGACATGTCAATCTTATAGAAACCGATTTCTTGATTAACACCTTGACCTGACTAAAACTATTGTCTCATCCTCCGAGCATCGGCATAAGTCTAACCAAGAATGTAGTCCAAGTCCTGACCCAAACCGACGTGTCGTTCATACACCGAGCGGCGGGGCAAGTCAGGCTAGACACGAAAACAAGGGTTCGACTAGGCTAGCCATTGTGATCCGGATGAGCACACTCATGATCACACATGACTAGGGGTAAAATCGATAGTGAATCATATTTAATATGATTGCCGACAAGTTCGTCTACCGACTGCAGAGTCGGACAACTTGTTGAGACACACTCAAGGTTGTCAGACTCAGGGTAGTCGGATCCCTCTCTCACAAATGTTATTTTATAATAAATTGTTTATTATTATGGCTTTAATAAATTTAGTGGGAGAATATAGTTTTATTTAAAACCATTAAAACTATACAATGAACATATACTGACTAAAGTATCTATAAAATTGCAGAATGGATTCAGGTCTTAGATATATGGTAGAGAAGAACGTGCTCGATGGAACGAACTACAAAGACTGGCTTAAGAACATTAAGTTGGTCCTTTCCCTAGCTGGGATTGGATACGTACTGTTCGAGGACGCTCCGGAGAAGTCTGATGATGATTCGACCTTCGAGGAAAAGGAAGCATATAAGCTATACCAAAGGGATGCAGAGAAGGCCAGGTGCCTTACTCTGGCTTCGATGAGTAACGAACTGCAGAGGAAGCATGACCATATGGATGTTCAAAGTATGCTTCTGAATGCACAAGAGTTATACGGCAAGCGGTCTAGAGCTGCCAAGTTCGAAGCCACTAGCAACCTCTGGGGCACAAAGATGGAGACAGTGCCCGCACAAGATCATGTCATCAAGATGATCGGGTACGTAGAAGACGTCGCCCAGTTAGGATTTGTCCTGGACAATGAGATGTCCGTGGACATTATCTTTAAGTCTTTAACCCCTGACTTTAAGCCTTTCATCACTGGTTTTATAATGAACAGTCTTGAAACGGATCTTCCTGGTCTCCTCAGTATGCTTAGGCGGTTTGAGGAGATTGAGAAGAAGCCGATGGCATTGGTTGTTGGCTCTGCTTCTTCCGACCAGCCGAAAGGCAAGGGTAAGAAGAGGCAGGTCCCGCAACCTGTGAAGGCAAAGAAAGGGAAGAAAAAGACCAAAGGGGCGCCATCAAAATCTGAGTGTTTCCATTGCCATAAGATTGGCCACTGGAAGAGGAACTGCAAGATTTATTTTGCAGAGAAGAAGAAGGGGCATACGGATGCCTCTACCTCAGGTACAACAAATTAAATTCAAGAAGCGTAATTATTTCCAATCACATAGTATGAGATACTGAGACATCTGTGTAATGTATACAGGTGGCTGAAATGAAGCAAAGATTGGAAGAAGTTCGGAGGACGGTCGGCAATCTGAGCAATCGTTGCTGCTGGGACCGTGCGAAGACTTCGAGAGACATGCAAAAGGAGATGATACTCATTTTCTTAGTTGAATAAAATATATCATTCCTTAAAGTTGAAAACAATGATTGAGTGTTCTACATTCAAAGTTTATTTGATAAACATATTACGGTTCATCTTTATGAATCCGTTGTTTTTGAATGAATGTCTCAGAAATTGCGTTTTCTGTTGAAGTTGAAATTTGATTGAGATCGGCTTAAATTTTCTGTGATTGTGGCTTTCTAAGTTGGTTGCGAAAATTCTCGAATTATGATGTGAAGCTTCAGGAAATTATGTTTTGGAGCTGACTTAATGTTATAGTCAATTGGTAGTTAAGTATAGGTTCCAGGAGCGTATTAATTGTGTGCGATCACAATTATACGCAAATTAAGAATAATTCTTAATAAATTACATTTGGTTATTAAAGAGTTAATATTAAATGTGGTTAAGGGAAAGTACAGTGTAGGACGTTTGATTGAGTAAGTCAAATGTCAAGATTCCTTAAAACGATCTTGACTTGACTCATTCGTCAAACCGAACCAGACACTAGTACATTCCATCTAAAGCACCTATCAAATGGTTATGTCTTCACATATATAATCTAAATATGATTTAGATATAATATTGAAGTATTTTAACCAGGTAATTCTTAAAGTCAGTGGGAGCCAGCTCGTATACTTAGTTCCGGTTTTTTGGACTAAGTAAAAAGAATTTCCAACTTATAAATCATCTACATAAAAAATTGAACCAAAATCGTTTTGATTCAATCGTATATATAGAGACTTAGGGTGTCATGTATGTACTTGACATATTGACACAAGAAAAGTGGAATGAGCTGAGACTGACTTATAGATTGTAATGTTAGACCCTACATCTAGATTGTATAAGCTAATTGTTAGCTATACAAAGAAAGGAAAAATTGATCCAAATCATTTTTCAAAGGATCAACCTTGTGTGATCAGCAGATGTATAATAATCCATTAAAATACATTGTAGATACTCATTAGTAAATCCACTCTTAGGTTTGTCATATAAATGTCAAAGTGACTGATATGCTATAGCGGTATGAGATACCGAGATAAATGGCCTAAGTGCAAGTGGGAGATGTAGGAGGATATATACCCATAAGGAGATTTATCCTAAAGTATACGTCTTGTTCATACTGTATATGGTATCCATTATCTTAAGTATGAAATCGTTTGAATTTATATACTTAGATAATATCCATAGACTTATAGTTAGGTCATTACATATCTAGATAAGATCTCGATTATGAGTAAGTAAGCAACCAAATAGAAACGTAAGTCTTAAACGGTTCGTGTTCATAGATGTGTTGAGACTGGATATCGATACATCGAACAGACCACTGTGTCTTAGTGTTACCTTAGGGTAATGATGATCTCATAGTCCTTCGACTTGGTGAAGTCGGAGACGAGACACATGTGCTCATTGGAGAATGAGTTCACTGAACGACCAAATTAGAGTTATTAAATGGTTAACTTTAACTAAACTGTCTTTAATAACTCTAGGGTGATGATAGGTAAGCTGGTCCTTATGACCTGAAGTCATTTGTACGAACCTGTGAGTGAACCGTGTTGCTTAGACCTATGATCTAGCTTCGAGGCTAGGCCTGCTGAAAGATCTTAGGTTGAGTTGCACCCGAAGCTCTCGAGGCAAGTAGATGACTAAGATGGGATTCGTCACTTCCGTTAAAGGGAAGTTAGTGTTACAGGCTCAGTACGGTCTTTGTGTTAATCCTCGGCCGGGGTACGTTGTAAGAAGTACAACGTGAATAGTTGATTCGATTGCTGGACTAGTTGAGATTATGGGCACATTGGGACGATTATTGTCGTCGTAGATTCGACCCCCTCCTATCGGGGTGATCGGATTGGCCGTCGAACAAAAGTCGGGACGATCTGGGGATTCGATCCATACAACGACCTATACTATCGGTGAAATGACCCTAATTTTAATATACGCGTATTTGTACGTATTTTGGCATATATGCGTACGTATAATTTTGGGAGTATGCCCGTAATTTTTCTTTAATTATTTTGGTGAAGGAATTATTTTTAAATAGTTTTAAACCCATTATTGATATTAGATACACCAAAGTCCGACGTATACTGACCAATGTTGTCTAATAGGGTTGACAGTAAACCATACCCTAGGCCAACAGGAACACAGTCTTGACGAAGGAACTATAGCTAACAGCCTTCATCACTGACACAGCCAATGTAAACCCATTGATACTTTTGTCAAAGGGTCGATCACGTTATGATGATTCTGAAACAGGGACGACAGATACTGCTCGTGGTGACCGTCGTCTAGGGGCTCCGAGCCCCAACCTGTAGTAAGGTCAGGCTGTAAGGTCTCACACCGAGTAGCATTCGTGTCTTAGTAATAGGAAGATTAATTGAGAGAAATTCATTTGATGATATTGAATAGTTAATATTCACAAAGCTTGTTGTAAAAATTAGTCGTAATAGCAATAAGAACAATGTTGCATTTGATGCAAACAAAGATTAAACGTGTTGTAAATTGGTTACGACAAATTTAGTAGGAACAAATATATTGGAAAGGGTTACCTCGATGACGGGATCGTCCCGGTCTAAACACAGGTTCAAACCGCGTCCAAATCGGAGCTCAAACGAGCCCAGAAACGCGAAAACAGTCCAAGGCAAAGTGGGTTAGACCCACTGGGATAACAAGCCCATCCACAGAGGTAAAACAGGCGTGGCCCGCTGGCCGCAGCGGGCTAACACTGCGGCCCACTGGCCGCAGCGGGCGTGGCCCCCCGCACAGCGGGCAGCACCCGCTGTCTGCAGTGGGCCAGCGCCCGCTGCTCGCAGCGAGCACGGCCCGCTACTGCAGCGGGTGCATGGCGGCCTGCCTCCCGTGCCTTGGGCGGGCGCGCCCGCTAAGCTTAGCGAGCGTGCCCGCAACTTAAGTTATTTTAGGGTTTTTTGAAACCCCAAAAGACGACTACGAAAGTTGATTTTTTGCCCATCTTTGGGCAATTGTTTGAGGGGTCAAACAAAGTCGAAATTCGTCGCCGTTGGTTCCTACGCATTCACCATTCGAAGCCCTTTGGATTGATAGCTTTTTTGGTGTCTAAAGTTTAATGAGCAAAGAGAATTAATTAGTTGAAGTTTTCTTTTATGAAAAGCTCTCTAACTTCAAATTAAGCTAAATTAGCTTAATTGAATTCTCTTCAATTTAGCTATTGTCCCACATTGCTCGCAACGAAAGAAGGAGTGCCGACTCCCTATATAAATAGGGGTGCACTCCCTTCGTTGAAAGAAGCACCAAGTCATCGATCGAGTAGCTCCAGACTTTAGAGCAAGCTCGATCGGCGACTAAACTATTCTCTCTCTCTCTCTCTCTCTCTCTCTCTCTCTCTCTCTCCATATTCTCCGGAGTAGTCCTAGCAAGACTACGAAGGGGGTTTGGATTCGGATCCAGACGTCTAAGACGCGGGTTCTACTTAAGTGAAACTTTCTACCGCGTGTGATCGGCTCGGAGGCGAAAGTCGGCTCGGGCGGATCGGTTCAAGGGTGCGAGGCGGCTCAGGCGGATCGAGTCAAGGCGGCTCGGCTACGAGGAGCATCAGAAGACGGTGCGCTACATTTTGCCTGCTCCAGGGCCAAGATTCAGGGTATGTGGTTAAGTAATTTTAGTGTAGATTTAATTTTGTCGCTATAGAATAGATCCCTTTTGGGGTGGTCAGATCCACCCCAAGTTGGCATAGATCGGGCTAGGTTCTGGCTCCCTCGGAGCCTAGCTAAATTGTTTAGCTAGCCTAAAAGTTTGTTTTTGATTTTCCGCTGTGTTTTACGCCCATGTGGTTCGTCCGACCTAGGACAGACACAGATCCGAGCTCTGGGGGTCCGCCAAAACCCCAACACAGTGGCCATCCTGGATCGGAGACAGAAGATACTGAAGAAGAACGCCATTAATTTAGTAAGGGTCATGTGGCAGCAAGAATCTCCTGGTGAATCCACATGGGAGCGCGAGGATGAGATAAGAGACAAATACCCTCACCTGTTTATGTAAGTATCTTAACCCTGTATCAATGTTTCTTTTAATAATCTTGAGTGCAAAAATTTTGTGAAGATAGTGGTGTAGGATAATACATAGAGAGGCCCTGTGAATTAGATGTATTTTCTTCTTAGACTAGAGCCCTTGGACTTCGGAAGTTCGAGGACGAACTTTGTTCTGAGGTGGGTAGGATGTCATGCCCTATCACGAACCATACGAGTATTCTACTGAACACACGTGGTAGTTCTACTTACGATACGTGGGTAGGCATGAAATAAGCATGGATATCGACGTATGTGACATAGTGCAAGGGGGATTGGGCCGAAATACATGGCTAAGAGACGAGAAAGCGAGAATGAGTGTGGGAGAAGTGCGAATGACGTCGTGAGCGTAAAATAGCATGAATGTGTTAGACGTGTGTGTGTGTGTGATGCAGGTAGGCATGCATGGATGTGCGTGGACGTGTGTAGGGAGAGCCATGTTAGTGTGAACGGGGTTAGGGGTCAATGGCAACCTCCGTAAATTTTTAGAAAAGTCAGGGGCAAAACGGTCTTTTTGACTAAAACTGCTGGGCGTACATACCTAAGTTGGGTGTGCATAAAGTAATGGCAAACTTGTGAATACTTGAAACTTGAGGGGTAATTTTGAAAGGGTATTAAAGTCATTTTAGCATGTTCATGCTTATCCTAAAGAGACTTCTAGTGCTAGATATTTTCTAAGACTTTTCCACCTTCTTCTTTAACCTTCTTCTCTTTTCTTTTATTTTCTATTTTCCCTCTCCCCTATCTAGACCAGGCCGAACCCATCTCCCCTATTTTCCCTCTTCATCAAGACACAAAACCCGTAATTTTGCTTCCAAAAAACTCAAGAAAACCCCTAGCTCTTCAAGGAGAAAGAAGGATGAAAGGGAGAAAAAGAGAAGAGAGAAAGAGAGAAGCTTCCTAGAGGTAGGATTCTAACTTTGGTTTGGGATTTATTATTTGGGATTATGAGGATGCCATGATGCTATTTTGATTGCTCGTGATCTTGAATACATGGATTATATGTGAATTAGATCAAAAAGATGACATTTTTCTTTGTTTTCTTTAACTAATTACCCTTTCCTGAAATTCTGAATTTTTGATGTGTGTTTCTCCTTCAATTTTGATCTCTGTAGTTTGATTTACCCTCTGAAAAAAATATGTATTGTAGATATTGAAGTCCTACCCCAAATTCATATAAAATTTGTCATAGGTTGAGTTCAAATAGTAGGAGTAATAATTCAATGTTTGCAACATGTCTCAATTTCTATCAAGTTGTACACAGTTTAGCAAAATGAAGATTATTACCTGCACACTCTATGGATTTTGCTGATCTTGGTCTTGTTGGAAAATTAACAAGTTTATCTAAAATTTCATCAAAGTGATTACATGTCAAAATTCTAGCTCCAACATGCTTAAAATGGCCCATAATTCTGTCCGGAAAACAGTCTGGATATGCTACACCAATTAATTCACTATAAATCACTCAGTCCACATTACTGCATGAAATTTTATGGGTGAACCCATGACTAGTATATCTCCAACTTTCATTCAGTAAGTTATGTAAAATTCACAATAGAACTTTGTTAAAAATGCTGACTTTCTAGCTGTTCTTGCAATTTCAGCATGTTGGATTGTGTTGAGTGAAGTTGGATTTGTGTGATAATGTTAATTTTTCCACTCCAAAATGCATGAATGATTTTGATACATGTATGTAAGTATGGTTATGCTATTTGTCACTAAATTTGATGGTGAGACACTTTTCATTTACATGGCGTCCGCCATATGTTCGTTAAAATGCCCAAATGAATTTGAAATTGAAGAACTTGGAAAATGGCCATTAAAATGTTGTGCCATGTATTGCATTTGTGAATTTTTGTATGGCCATTGAATATTAGGACATATGACATGTTAACTGGGATGCCTCGATCCGCTCTAAGGCAGGTGAACATCCTAGTGTTGGGATGGGGGGAGTTTGGGTATAACTTAACTTTAAGGGCTGGACTGAGAAGTTGGGAAAAGAGATATGTGATATGTGATACTTATTTTCCACTCGCCTTTACCGGGAGTGGAGGGGACATACGGAGGTTGTGTTATTATGTGGAGAGCCTCACTCCTATCAGGGACGGGGGAGCTGGAAGGCCCGGCGTATAGTGCCCGTGTCCACTGCGTCGTGTGCTATATTCACCCCAAATTTGGGGTGAGGTCCAGGCCCTTATCTTTAAGTGATACCCAGGCTTCCAAAGAGTCATTAACATCTGCCAACTAATAAATTTCATATGTGTTGTTCAATTGTGTGTTGTACTCTTAACCTTGGTTGCTTGTACTCATAATGCTTTTACACTTATAAACTCTAATAACTTTTCCATGCCCTAGTTAGTTTCCTACTGTGCACGTTTGACGTGCTCATTTTACTTTTCAGGTCTTGAGCAGAGGACACCAGAGCAGAATCTCCCTCAGGAGATTCCTTAGACGTGAGTTGACTTGGGAACCCAACTTTTGAGGTTGTGCCTAGAAGTGTGAGTTGGGTTTACTGGTGAGTGAGTTGTCTTTGTAGCTGTGGTATATGTTGGTGGCTTGTAGCACTTCTCATGTATGTACTTGAGTCAGCCTACTATGTACTTGATACTCTTTGGTTATGTAGTTCTGTAAATATGTACTCTCTGTGATGGTAGTATGTGTTGCTTCTTTCTTTTATATATCTGTGATGTATGATCCCAGTATTCACAGTGGCCTGCTTATTGTGTTACTTTTCACGCTTGGTGTAATACCGCGGCTTGTCAGGCTCCATCCTCTCTTTCCCACTATGGGACGTCATATAAGGTATATGTGAGAATGGGGCGTGACAAAAGTTGAAGTGAGTCCCACTCCGGGTAGTGTGTTCTTTTGGTTGAATAAAGTTGGGTGAATAAAGCGGTGTGGGATCCACTCAAATTTAATTTGTTCTATTTATACCTAAAGGCATGTTCTTTTCTCGGATTGTGTGAGAGAGAATGTGAAAAAATTACTGCTCACACACTGTTTATGAACATTCACTGGATTCCTTGGTTTTTTGTATTCTTTTGGCAGAATTGTAAATTGGGAATCTTGGCTCAAGTGACGAGCAAATCAGGATTCCTTAGGGGTTTTTGTTTTTTCATCAAAAAGCTAGAAAAATAAAGGAATCACACCTTGCCGTGGGCCCCATGATCACATGTCCTCTAATCGAAGAACATCGATTTTTTTTTGTTTTCAATTCGCTGCAACACGTTGAAATAGTGGACCCCTCCACCATATGCACATAACCAAGCACAATTCGTACACATTTAATTATATTAAGTATTAATTAGATAGTATATTAATTAATTAATTTCGTTTAAGTATTTAGTTTAGATATAAATAGAACAAATTAAATTTGAATGAACCACACACCACTTTATTCATCCAATTTTCTCCAACCAAAAAAACACACTACACGGAGTAAGACCAACCTCAACTTTCCAACTCCACAATCCAACCCCACTTTCTAACAAAAAAACAAACTACACCAAATTTCTCTCATCAAATTCCACACTTCTCAACTTTCCCAATTTATACTTTACTTTAAAAAACAAGTCCTAAACTAAATACTTAAAATTAAATTAATTAATTAATATAGTATCTAATTAATACTTAATATAGATAAATGTGTACGAAATGTACGTGATTATGTGCATATAGCGGAGAGGCACACCATTTCAACACAAGCAAATTGAAAGCAAAAAATTGTTGTTCTTCGATAAAAGAACAGATGATCATGACAAGATAGGATTCCTTTGATTTCCTAGCTTTTTAGGGCATGTTCTTTTGCTGGAATAGGAAAAATGGAATAGGGGAAAGTTTGTATTCCAAGGAGAGAGAAAATGGAGTTTTGTTTTCTTTTGGATGAAATAGAGTATGGAAGTGGGGATTGGAATAGAAAGTGGGGTCCATATTCTATTCTTGTGTTCTTTTGGGATTGTGGAGTTGGAATGAAAAAGTGGAAAGGGGATGAGTTGGAGGGGAGAGATAGAGAGAGATGAGAGAGTGGGGCCCACCATTCCTAAGGATTCCATTGTATTCCAAGAAAAAAGCTTGGAATACAAAAGTGCTCATCATTACCAAATTGGAATAGCCACGTAGGATTCTATTCCACGCCCAAAAGAACAACCGCTTGGAATACAAGCTTGGAATGTGGTGAATAGTGCATGAACAGTGCCATTATTCTTATTCCCGCCCCTATTCCGCGCAAAAGAACAGGCCCTAGTGAGAAAACAAAACCAACCAAGGAAATCAGCCAAGATTCCCAATTCAAAATTCTGCCAAAAGACCACACACAAAAAACACTAAGGGATCTAATGAACAGTTTATAAAAAGTGTGCAAACGGTAATTTTTTTATATTATCTCCCCCACAATCCGAGAAAATAACAAGGCCAAAGCTGAACAAATATAGACGATTATCATATCAACCTATTTAACAAAGGCCCATAAGGAAATACACTGAAATGTATTATAGATAACAACTGGGTATAGTTTGCAAAAACTCATAAATTAAGTATTAAACTAAATATGATACTTTAACCAAAAAATAAACTAAATATGATACAACACAAAAAAAGACAAACCTAAAATAAATTTAATTACAGTATAATTAGGAAAAGTTCTAAATAGATTTACTAAGAATCATATTAAATTAAATTAAACACTAAATCGAGATGTCCGAGCATCTGAATGCAGAAGAAAAAAATATAAAAATATCACAACTGCCAGAATCTCAACTCGGTTGGTATCGGCAACGTACTGCGCAGAGCACGTTATAGAATTGAGCGTGACTGAGACTCTAATTTGTTGCCTTTTGACAACAGTTTTTAAATTCAAAAATAAATTAACAAAAACATATAAAAATCAGAAAGAGAATTACAAGTAAGGCTCAGAGATTGATTAGAATATCAACATCGAAACTTTTTAGATCCATTTAGAGTTTGATGGTATATTTACAAACTCATCACCGTCGATATTTTGATATTCCAAAAAGGAAATCAAACCAAAGCGGGAAAAAAGAACATTTAGAAAGAAAAAAGAAGAGATTAAGATCGAAGGGCCTCAGAAGATAAAAGGCTTAAAAGATGATCATCAGATGTTCAGATGGTACGGACAATTTTATTTCAGCATAGGGAACCTCCGATCTCTGAGGATGGCCATGGCAAAAAAAAATTAGGGTTTTATAAAGAATGATTAAATACCAAAGAAGAAAAAACGAAGGCTGGCAGAGAAAACGTTGGACAGAAAATAAAATAAGAAAGCGGCTTCGAGGAAGAATGAGGGTGAATGGGAGCATCTTTTGGGTTTTAGAGAGATCGATGAAGAGAAGGAAACCCGAATTGAAACAGGAAATGCTTGTTTTGTCCTTAGAACAGCTGTACACACTTTACTGCCAAGGTCGTACCTTTTATGAACGATGAGACCACGCCCATGGTTATCTCAATAACCGGTGCTACAGTATTAGGCCCCAAAATTCCCTTCTTTTATTTTTTGGAGAATTGCTATACGCATCGGTCATTTTACTCATGTGCACAGCCACTATTTACATGTTTGCCATTCAAAATTTACACCTATTTTACTTGCCCCCCTACCGTTGGGTTTTTAGGGTTGGGAATAGACGGTGGGACAGTTGGGCGGAGGAGGATGAGGGGGCGGTGAAAGAGGGTCGACAGAAGGGGACGGCGGAGGGGACGTGACGAGGTAGTTAGAGGAGTTGCCGTCGGAGGGACGAGGGAGGTCGAAGGATGGGTGGCTGAGGGGAAGGAATAGGCGGATGAGCTGTGGAAGATGAAGAGGGGCGGCAGAGGGGTCGGGGCTGTGTAGTTGGAGGAGTTGACGACTGAAGTGCTGGGGAGGTTGGAGGAGTTGGCGTCAGAGGGGCTGGGGAAGATGAAGAGGGTCGGCGAAGGAGGCGGGACTGTGGAGGTCGGCAGAGGGGATGGCGTCGTCGCTGGCGGTCGGCCGCTTTACTTACTGCGCACAACCAAGACATTTTCAGAATTTTTGAATGGTTGTGCGCGATAAGTAAATTTAGGTGAAAAAATTGTAAATAAGTGATATAGTGGTTGTGCACGCGAGTAAAACAACCGGTACACTTAGCAATTCCCTTTTTTACTCTTCTTTTTTCTCGTTTCAAAAGATTGGTTCAATTATTCACAGAAGTATGTCTAATTAGGTCCATAATCACATGTTATTTGACGAGTTTCAAGAGTTTGGAATTCGAAAAAAATCCATAAAACTCGGTAAACATTCAACCGTTTGTTACTAGGTCTGTGCGCTTAGAGAAATTTGTTGCCTGCAATTACGTTGTTTGCGTCTGTTGCGTTAAGAAAATAGTTTTGTTTTGTCTGTTGTGCATGGAGAGTAATTTTGATACGTGGAGAACTGTTTACTCGCCGTGTACCAAATGCAAAAAATTTGGTTGTTGTGCGCGATAAGTAATAAGAGATGCACATGGCAAAATTACTCACAGCGCACAATAGTCAAAAAATTTTGCATGTTGTGCGAAGTAAGTAAAAATATATGCACATACAAAAAATACACACTGTGCACAACATGCAAAAATTTTGCATGTTATGCACGGTGAGTAAAAAGTATTACGCATCTCAACCTTACTCACCGTGCACAACATGAAAAAAGTTTAGCCTATTGTGCGAAGTGAGTAATTTTGGTATGTGCATAACTTTTTACACACCATGCATAACAAGTATTGTGCGCAGTGAGTAATTTCGGTATGCGCAGAGCTTTTTACTCATCACTCCAATAGAAAAAAATACGCATAACAAGTATTGTGCGCAGTGAGTAATTTCGGTATGCGCAGAGCTTTTTACTCATCACGCCAATAGACAAAAATTTTAGCATGGTGTGCCGAGTGAGTAATTTCGATATGTGCATAACATTTTACTCACCACGCACAACAGGCAAAAAATTTAGCATGTTGTGCCCATTGAGTAATTTTGATATGTGCATAACATTTTACTGTTATAACATGAGTGGGAGCATGAGATGTGGAGTTGAGTTCAATTACTTTGAGAGTGTGTGGGTTGGGGCTGAGTTTGAGAGACTTGAACCTTTGGGTTTCATTCTTGGCTATGGTTTTTTTTAGAGAGTGGTCTTTGATGTAAAAAGGATAAAAGACATGTTACTTTCTATAGTAAATGGTGTTTCTTGGCTTGTCTCTAAGTTGCTTTAGTTGTTCAGCATTGGCTCTTTGCTTTAGTGTTGTTGCAGTCTCTGTGTTGTTGTTTTGGTTGGAAACATTACAGGTACTATCCCAGCAGTGCGCAGTAGACCTATTTCTTCTAGCTTGTGTTTTGCTCCTTCGCTCCTTCTTTCTTTATCACTCACGTAGCTTCAGGTATACTTGGGATGGATTCGTACTTCCCAGGTATTCAGAGGAGCTCGGGTGGATCGAGGCACCACGCCTTTCCTTGTCATTGGAGGAGGAGATGAAGAGGACGCTTTTGCCTTTGCTGCAACTGAGCGTTGAGAGTAGCGACGAGGCTGTTGAGCGGACTGATGATCTTGATCGCGAGCCATTGATATAGAGAAGTATGATTCTTTTGCAGAGAAGAAACCAGGAAATCCAAGAAACCAGAACTCCCCTTTACTGAAAATTTGAGTAACTGAAACGAAATGCGGAGTCCAATGATCAAACCTCAGCGGCCTCTTTAAACCATATCCTCATTTATGGTGTAACATACAATATAATTTTTTTTGAAAAAATTAAATACGGTAAAACCCAAGCGCTTGCCACCTTAACTCCTCAAATCTCCCTGAGGCAAGTGGCTTGGTAAAAATATCTGTCAACTGACTTGATGTTGCAACATAGTCCATGACAAGGACTTTCTTCTCAACCAATTCTCTAATAAAATAGTGATGTATGTCAATGTGC
The DNA here is from genome assembly GCA_030789695.1 of Scilla litardierei. Classification (NCBI taxonomy): domain Eukaryota; kingdom Viridiplantae; phylum Streptophyta; class Magnoliopsida; order Asparagales; family Asparagaceae; genus Scilla; species Scilla litardierei. Next base: position 43,123,267 of record CM061131.1, read on the forward strand.
TTTGTTCTAGAATGTTGCACATGGTTCTTAGAAATATTGGTTGCACTTTGATTGTCACATAGCACTGTTAACACAGCTTGTTCCACTCCATAATCCATCAATATCTGTTTCATCCACAAAAGTTGTGTACAAACTTCCAGCAGCAATGTACTCAGCTTCTGCAGTAGATAATGAAATTGAATTCTGCTTCTTACTATACCATGCAACTAGATTATTTCCAACATAGAAACACCCACTAGTCGTGTTTTTTCTGTCATCAGCATTACCTGCCCCATCAGCATCACTGTATCCTGAGAGAAGAGTACTAGTATCTTTGGTATACCAAATACCATAGTCAGCTGTATCATTTATATATCTAATAATTCTCTTGACTGCAGTAAAATGAGACTCTTCGGGAGATGCTTGATAGCGAGCACAAACTCCCACACTGAAACTTATGTCAGGTCTGCTGGCAGTGAGATATAAGAGACTCCCTATCATACTTCTGTACATGGTAACATCCACTGACTTTCCATTGTCATCCCTAGTTAGCTTTTCACTTACAAACATAGGAGTACGAATATGTCTAGAAGTCTCTAACCCAACCCTCTTAACAAGGTTCCTTGCATACTTACTTTGAGAAATAAACAGCCCTTCCTTGGTTTACTTCACCTAAAGACCAAGAAACATATTTAGTTCACCAACCATGCTCATTTCAAATTCCTTCTGCATTAGATTACTGAATTCTTGAATTAATTTCTGAGAAGTAAATCCAAACACAATGTCATCAACATAGATATGTGCAACTATCACTGCAGATTTGGTTCTCTGAACAAACAAGGTCATGTCAGCTCTGTTGAATATTGGACTCCCCGGATTTGGTTTTGATGATGAGCAAACATAAATAATTCATGAACTAACAATTTGTGAGCGCAGTATTGGAGATCGTCGCCAAATTCACGAGAACAATCAAAGCGACATCTCAAGACTTCTCAAAGCTCGTATTCATTGCCTAAAGCTTCGTTGAAGCTCTTGGACCGTTTTGGAAGTCATAAAGAATTGATCGAAGCTCTCGAAGACCGTTCATTAAGGTTTTATTTATAGTCTTTTAGTTTCGATCTATAGAATGTTAAGACTTGAGTATATCTTACGATTCTATCTTCATAACGCTCATATCGTAGCTCTAGGATCTTAGTACAAGTCCATTCTAACTTCCTCGAAGCATCGCGCTTCGATTTGGACTTGTTTGTGCATGTTAGTTGGTACAAGAAGAAGTACTGACCGACTAGATGGTAATCTAGTCGGTCAGCAGAGCTTCTTGGACCGACTAGTTTGAGTTAATCTTTTCTTGTTCAGTACTGTTCACAGTTAGTCGGTATACGTTGACTCACCGACCGACTAGTTTGTGAACTAGTCGGTCAGTGATGCTTCTTTGACCGACTAGTTGTGATTTACTGTACATGCCAAATTTCTCCTAAGCTACTGTTTATCGTTAGTCGGTCTAAGAACGTTTGGTGACCGACTAGTTGATAATCTAGTCGGTCAACATTTGTTCTTGGACCGACTAAATCAATTTGTATTCAGCCTATTTGTTTTTGCCTCTTAGTCGGTCTACGTTCACTGACTGACCGACTAGTTGTGAAACTAGTCGGTCAGAAAGTCTTCTTGGACCGACTAGATTTCTAGGTCTGAAATTCATTCACTTCTCAGTTCTTCACTTATTCGGTCCATGTTGTTTGACTGACCGACTAGTTGATGAACTATTCGGTCAGTGGTTGTTCTTTGACCGACTAGTTGCCTCAGATTTCTATCCGTTGGGACTTGACCTAACTTGTTTTTATGGGACCCTATAAATACGATCCTAGGTCATTTCTCTCTAGGTTAGAGCTGCCATTAAGAGATTCATTGAGATTGAAAGAGATAGCTATTCTCACTCATTTCCAAAGCTCTCTTCCTCACAAGAAATCCATTCTCTCACTTTCTAGATCTAGAATCCATCTTGAGAGAAGTTTGTTCTTGGTGAGCCCTTCAAGCTCTAGCTTGATTCAAGTCTCCAAATCACTCCTAGGCACCCTTTGCTGGTCATTTCTTTGGTGCTAGGTCTTGGTGACTTCGTCTTCCTCAAATCCCTCCTTGCACCTATTTGGTAAGAAAACTCAAGGTATAGGATTTTGTGGTAAGATTGTTTATTTCATTATAAACTTGTTTATATTGCTTGTTGATTCTCTCGGTTGTGAGAGAAGGTTGTGATCCCGGGTTGTGGGATTCACTATTGCCATTGCATGTATGATTTGATCTTGTGAAGGTTTTTCACAAGATATCATAGTGGAAATCTTGGGTTAGGGTTGCTAACCTAAGTATCCGGAGGGGATCCGGGTGGTTGGGACGTAGGATCACCGGGAACAAGTCGGAGAGACTTGGGTGGATCCGAACCCAGTAACATCTTTTGTTAGCATTGTTAATTTTGTTGTTGTCATTCAATTTAAGCTTCCGCAAATTAATTTGGTAGTTGTTTGCATTATAATTAGGAATTATACTCCTTGTTATTTTTAAAGTACTATTCACCCCCCCTCTAGTACTTGTGCAGTAGCTTGTAGGGCATTACAAGCTCCCCCTCTTTCATTGCCTTTCTGAAGCAAATATTTGGTCAATCTTACATACCAAGCCCTTGGTGCTTGCTTCAAACCATAAAGAGCCTTTTTCAACTGATATACATGGCCTGGAAAGAATAGATCCTCAAAGCCTTTGGGCTGCTATACACACACTTCCTCATTTAGAATGCCATTAAGGAAGGCACTCTTCATATCCATCTGATGAAGTTTGAAATTAAAGCTGCATGCAACCGCAAGCAAGAGTCTGATTGATTCCAACCGAGCTATAGGAGCAAAGTTCTCATCAAAATCTACACCTTCAACCTGACCAAAACCTTGAGCAACAAGTCTTGCTTTGTTACTGGTGATGTTCCCCTTCTCATCAGTCTTGTTTTTAAAGATCCATTTGATGCAAATCACATTCACCTCATTTGGTCTTTCAACAAGAGTCTACACATCATTCCTTTGAAACTGATTTAGATCTTCTTGCATGGCTGACACCTAGTATTCATCCACAAGAGCTTCCTTAACATTCTTTGGTTCCACTAAGGAAGTAAAGCAAACATACCCTGCAAGGTTACGATAGTTGACACGGCTCGTGCCTCTTGTATGTCGTTCTTCAAAGACATCCCCTATGACAAGCTCTGGTGGATGGTTCCTGATAACTCTGGTGATACCATCATGAGTATGAGTAACTGGTTGACCACTCTGAATTTCCTCAGGCAATGTTGTTTCTTGTGTTGTAACATCAGTTACAACATTGTCATGTGTCATGTTTGGTGTTGCAACATCAGTCACAACATGCTCCTCTTCCTCCGTACATTCTTCTTGTCTGGAGCTACCTTCACCTGTGGCAATCACTTTTTGCTGATCAAAATCATCCACAACAATATTTATAGATTCCGTCATAGTTTTGGTACGCTTGTTATAAACCCGATATGCACGGCTTGATGTAGAATAACCCAGAAAAATCCTTTCATCACTTTTTGCATCAAACTTTCCTCTTTAAGTACGATCATTTAATATATAACACTTGCTTCCAAAAATGTAAAAATAAGAAACATCTGGCTTTCTTCCCTTCCAGATATCATATGTAGTTTCCTCAGTTCTTAGGCGAAGGTAAACTCTATTGATTGTATAACATGCTTTACTAATAGCTTCAGCCCACCACCTTACATTGACTTCTCTGGCATTTAACATAACCTGAGCCATCTCTTGCAGTGTGCGATTCTTCCTTTCAACCACTCCATTCTGTTGTGGAGTCTTAGGAGCAGAAAATTCATGAGCAATCCCTCGAGATTCACAAAAGTTAGCAAATAGTCTGTTCTCAAACTCCTTTCCGTGATCACTTCTGATTCTAATTATCTTGTTGATAATACTTCATTTCTCATTTTGAAGCCGATTACATAGTTTCTTAATAGCTTCAAATGAATCTGATTTTCTTTAAGGAAATCTACCCGTGCATACCTAGAAAAATCATCAACACAAACAAAAATGTATCTCTTACCTCCAACGCTAGTTTCAGATGTGGGACCAATGAGATCCATATGAAGGAGTTCCAGAACTTGGGATGTAGTAATGATCTGCAGTTGTTTGTGACTAGTTTTCTGCTGCTTGCCGAGTTGACATGGGCCACATACAACATCCTTCTTCTTGTTTAGAACAGGTATTCCTCTGACAGCCCCGAGCTTAGAAATTTTCACGATGGTTTTGAAGTTCAGATGACCAAGTTTTTGATGCCACTGTTCGGATTCATCAGCAACAGTTCAAAGACAAGTATTAGTCTCTTGTAGAAGATAACAGTTGTCGGCAGATCTTTTTTCAATCAGAATGCATTCTTCACCAGCATTAAAAACCAAACATTTCTCCTTAGTGAACCTTACTAGAAGCCCTTGATCACTCAACTGGCTGATACTGATAAGGTTAGCTTAAAGGTCTTCTGCATGCAGAGCGTTCGTGAGTTTTGGAAGACTGGCCACATTCAGATTTCCTTACAGATTCTGTTATTATCAAGAAGATTCTTGTTGCCGGTCATATGTCGAGAGCAACCACTGTCAAAGTACCACATGTTACCTGAGAATGCTATCAAAGATGTATAAGCCACCATACTGTATAACACTGACTTCCTTACCCATTGCTTCTTCGCTTTCGTCCCAAGATGACTGACATTTCTGCCTTCCAACGAATAACACATGCGACTAAAACAATTTCTCTCAGAATGACCAATGAACTTGAAGTATCCACACACAGAACTTCCACCTTTGACAACTGTAGTCAACTTCTTATAATCATGACTGTTGTGATGACCCATCTTCTCAAGTTCTTTAGTAACTAGAATTCTTCTTTTCGCAGACACATTATAATAAGCTCCTATATTGTATCCCACTCCAGTGCGATCTCCTGAAATTTTCCATATATTCAATATATCATCCAGTTTAGATTTTTCGGAGTTCCACTTATTCAGAATGCACACAGCTTTCTATGTCCTATGAAGGACTGTTTTGAAGGTACTCTCTAATTGTCTAAATTTTTGCTCAGCTTTCAGGCATTTGACTTTGGCTTCTTCCTTTTCTTCCTTCTGTTTGGCATTTTCATCTTTCAGCAGTTTGTTGCTATCACAGATTTTCAACCATTGACTGTACATCATTTGATAAGTTGTTCAGATATCCTCTTCACTAACATCCTCATCACTGTCAATTTCTGAGTCCGATTCACTGATAGATGTTGTGGATGATATTGCAAACACTGGATCTGACATTGTCTAGCTTATTGGCTGATGTCATGGCTGATGTTGCAACATCAGATCTAATATGGCTGTTTGTGTTGCAGTTTGATTACCTTTTCATGAAGACTGCAAAAGCAACATAATTACTAGTGAATTCATCATCTCCAGCACTACCTTCAGACTCATCATCGCTCCAGGTAAAGGTTAAGGACTTTCATTTTTGCTTCTTCAAAGTGTTAGCACATTCAGCTTGTATGTGCCCAAATACTTCACACTCTCTACACTGTATCCCTTTTCCTTTCTTTTTCTGCTCATATCTCTGAGAAAGATGACAAACACCTTTCCTAGCAGACGTATCACTTAGTCGTGGCACATTGTTTCATGTTCTGTAATTTGGCTCTTTACTGCTAACCTTCTTCAGCATTCTACTGAAGTTTTTAGTCAACAAGACAATATCCTCATCTAGACCCAATTCCTCATCTTCTTTGGAAACATCCCCAGACTCTACTTTTAAGGCCACTCCTTTATCTCTTTTATTTTGTTTCAGATTCATTTCATATGTCTGTAGAGACCACATAAGTTCATCAAGTCTCATGGGGAAGATATTCCTAGATTCCTCAATAGCCGCAACTTTAGCAGAGAATCTTTCAGGAAGAGATCTTAAAGCTTTTCGAACCAACTTCACTTCTGAATATTATTTACCAAGTTGAAAGGCTTCATCAGCTATATCTCTTAATTTCCCATTAAATTCAGCAATAGTCTCATCATCACCCATTCTTAATTCTTCAAACTGAGATGCAAGCATTTAGAGTTTAGAGACTTTTACAGCATTGGTTCCTTCATGCACGTTCTGAAGTATGTCTCATGCTTCTTTAGCGTACTCACAAGTAGATATAAGTTTGAACTGCTCTTCATCCCCATCCGTGAAAATAACATTCACCGCTTTAGAATTCCCAAGGGCCGCACGATCTTCATCTTGACTCCATTCTTATGCCGGCTTGAGATGTTCCTTGCCGTCTTTGTCAACTTCAACATGTGGGGACCATCTGTCAACAACGATGATCCAAGCTTTTTCATCTAGAGACTTGATGAAGGCTTGCATCCGAGACTTCCAGTAAGTATAGTTTGTACCAACAAGCAGTGGAGGACGTGTAACGGAAGCACCTTCTCGAGTATTCATGATAGAAGTACTGAAATCCCAAGATCACACCCACTTTGAGAACAAAGCAACACGGATGACATCCTCTGATACCAATTGTAATTCGATACTTAGATATTCATCATGTAAATAAACATGCAAATACACAAAACTCAAAACGACACACAGCGTTTGGTAACGCAGTTCGTTGCGAACACCTACATCTGCGGGGCGACGCTCAGAAAATCAAAATACTTCACTAAATCAATAAAAGATTACAATCACTAGTATTGGATTTCTATCAGGAGAAACACTCCCTCTCAATACAAACCGCAACGGGTGATTTCAATCAAACCCGTGAACTAATCTTCGCAAACTCCCACTGCGTGCAAGATCCACATGCTTAACCGACTAGATCAAGCTCCCCTTGATCCCTACCTCAGTAGCCGTCGGCCTCCGTCCCCGAATGTAGATCAACTATCTTTCGAAAGAGATGAAAACCCTAGAATCATCTGCCACGACCTTATATATGCCGACCTCCTTAAATCTAGGAGCTGTTAAGGAAAACAGCTCAATAGTATCTTAGGCAGATTATTCCGCCCGTAAATCTAGGAACCACTTATGGCAAGTGATCCCGCACATCTCGGAAACCATCAACAATTGCGAGTATAAGGCTTCAGTAAAATCTTCAGCAGATCTCTTACCAGAATAGCAGACAACATAATATTTCGAGAGAATCTAGAGAAAAAATAATAGATCTGAAGCCGTTTACAATAATAGATCTTCAATACCAAAAGTCTGAACTCCTACTCACGAAGTCAAAACAGCATGTTGTAAACAATGTTGCAACATGACTTACAACATGAACTTCAAAGTTCGCATGCTGTGACCATATTGTGACATGACAGACAACATTATTCATGATATGAACCAATTAACCAATAATACCCAAGATGACACTGAAAATACCAAGTGCCACTAATGACAATAATAACACACACCGCATGTGACCTAACAATTTAGGAAGGCAATGACTTCATCTGTGACGGTGAAATTTAAATGGGCAAAAATTCAATATCGAATGATATCTCTCTGTTTCGTATATATACTCAAATCAATTATCCTTCTATCCCTCTCTGTACAAATCTGCATTGATAAAAGATCAACGCGTATTATCCATTGAATCAAGAAACATGATTAGTTCAGTTACTTTACAATGACACTTTGATCTCACACGTAGGATAGTATGAATTCATAAAAACTTTGCTCGGTTCGATCTTCGATGTGAGAGTAGAGAACAGAGAGAGTTATTGATCACGTTGGCTGCTCTGCAGGTTTCGAGTTAAGCAGCGGTTGGAGGGCCTTCACAACGATTGTCATGTTAGGTCGGAAGTCAGCTTCGTACTGAACACAAAGTGCTGCAACTGCTGCCATCTGAGGACTCAAAAGAAATGCAAATATATTTATCTTAGATTTCTGAGATCTAGTGCATAATAAGTAGTTACGAGGTTTAGGTTGAAGAATAATTCATCCACAGATGAAAGCTATCAAGAGTCATCGCTTTCATCAAGATTTCAGAAAATTTCTTTTGTTCCTGATCATAATGAAGATTTAAGAATATACTCGGTCACCTAAGTTTCAGTAGCAACTTCAGGAAATTTAATACATGTATGCATGTCTACTCTTGCAAGTTACACCATTCATAATCTAGCCTCGAAAACATGAGAAAAAGGCAGATTATTGATAGAAACTTCACAAACAATAATAACTACAAGAATTATTTACAGAAAATACCATGACCTTCTATTCATGTCATTTGTACATATGTATAACAATTATTATTAGCACAAGTGTGGCAGCGGAGGCTGCTGCTACAACTTCGCTACTCAGCCTGACTAGGAAGTACACCATGGAAATTTTACATACGACCTTTTGCTCTGATCATACATATCCAAAAAAAACTTCCAAAATTAAATATTTGCAAGTTAAGAATTGAAAATTTTATCTGAGGCAATGTGATATATCTCAGATAATTCGTTTTTTGATCTTCTGACAGAATGTTGTGAAACATATACGTATATTATATGATATCTACATAAAACATAACGAATAAAAAACTAAAGCAATGACAAGTATGTATATCTTATGTTTTCAGTTTTAGCATAATGCGAAACATAAATCTTTTATATGACAAGATGGAATCAAACCTTTGCGACAGCTTTTGGTGGATAGTCATTGTCTAGCTTTGGATCCACACATTGCTTAACTTTGTCCTCGCTTAACCTCGGGGTCGCCTGTATTCTTACAAGGTTTAATGAAGATACCAAAAAGTAAAAATATCTAAAGAGGTATTCACTAATTAAACAGAAACCCTACCCAAGTAACAAGACTCTGTTGTCCTTTAGGCATGGTATGGTCCACGGGCTTTCTTCCAGTTAATAGCTCCAAAAGAATGACACCAAAGCTGTAAACATCGCTCTTTTGGGTCAGGCACCCAGTCATAGCATACCTGGAGGAAAATTATACAAAAAGGAAGGAAAATCTCAATGTCATACACCGGTCGCAAGAAAATTCATGCAATAAATCTCACTATATAGAAGGGATTAGCGAAAATTCCAAGGGAACACACTCCATGCTCTCCTTACGCTATATTAGTTCGGTGAATATGAAATAGTATTTCCATTGTCCACTGGAATTATTAATTGTAAACAATCCCAAACTTGTGCTCATCCCAAGCTGTTTTTATGCATCAAGACGTGGAAAATATGTAACCTTGTCCTTTGAGTTAACTGTTAAGTCGGTACACCAATGTACTTTAACTATTGTATCAATTTACATTGGCAATAGAGAAATTAAGATTGAGAACAGTACTACACATGCGAATGTCAAACTATACCCATGTGGTTGCTTAACTTATGCACATCACTCTAAAACCAAATTACATTGTACAAGTAAGGACTGGCAATTTTGAGTCCTGATGATATTCTAGGCAAGTGTTAGTTTATTTAGGAAGATAGGGCAGTCATAGTATGATTGATCAGTAGCAACGGGTTGAGCATGAAATAGTGAAAGAAGTTCTGAAAAACGATTCAAGACACGAGAAGATAGCAAGATAGTCCAGAAAATGCAAGAAGGTGAAAATATGCAAACCAAAATATTAATTATCAGGGAACGACATGCAAGATTCTTTGCCTTTTTTCTTTTTATTATTTTTCTTATTTTAGAAGGCACACAGCAGAGTAAATCTTGAGGCAATCATAAACAAGACCCCGGAAACATGATGAAACAATTGGTTTATTAGATAAAACAAATTATAAATGTCATGCAAAACGACAAGAATGATGCATGCAAATTAATTCAACCATTTAATTGACACGAACCCGAATTAAACATAAGCAACAACAAGAGGAGGAATGATAGGGATACGATCAGAATTGTAATTGTATTTTATTTTATAGTTCATTTTGAGTTTTTTAGGAGTCTTTTGGGTGAGTTTAGTCCCACATTGGATGGTTTATGAGAAGTGTTGGGTTTTCCAGATCTGCAAAAAAAATCAATTCCTCCAATCATATAACAGATTGGAATGGTGGCGGCTGAGCATTAGGGTTAGTGGGTTTCTTTTGGTTTAGTACCTGCTACAATACCGCTACAGTAAAAGCCGGTCATTTTCAGAGTATTTTTCAGCCTATTTGAGGGATTTTTCAGAATTTTGGCAATTCCGAATGCAATTGGAGCCCAAATTCAGTGATGTTCGCACCAGTGGGTAGCTGACTCAGTCGGCTATGCATAGGTACCCTCCAAACAAGCAAATCTTTTCTAAATTATATGATACAATAATGATTACTAAGATGATTATTACAATGACTATAATCTCCGAACAAATTTTGAGCTTGAGAAGTGGAGATAATTACCAATCTTTTATGGTTTCAAGGATAAATTCGGATATGATGATTGTGAGTACTATCATGAAAAGTTCTTCTATTTTGATTTATCTAACGAAGCAAAATAGAAGTATGCATACCTAAAGCTAGGTGGAGAAGCGTTATCTTGGTGCTTGAATCTTCGAGTTTCTTACCATTGATGGTCACATTCAAATCTGCTCTTCGATGTCGATATTCTTCCAAGCATTGGTACATTCTCCCGGCACCCTAGCAATACTCAAGCCCGAAAGTAAAGAATGATCTAATCGAATTGGTACGTGAGCTCTACAACCTTTGCGAAAAAATGGAGAGGGATCAGCAGAGTAACTCAAGCACGAGCCCACAATAGAGATCGATCCAATACCTGAGGCAAAGTGTGAGATTGAATAAGAGCTGAAGACTGATCCCGATCCAAAGAGTGAGACACAGTTGGTGCCTGAACCCAAATTGAAGCTTGAGACTTATCTAGAGCATTTTATGGAACGTGCACCAAAACTGTCGAAAGAAGGTCCGCTGATTCTGATCGAGCATATAGAGTTTGTTATCCCAGATCCTCCTACCCTAACTAACAGACTGCTGCTAAATATTTTTCTATCTATAGTGAGTTGGAAGAAATTTTTAGAAGACGTCCATCGACAAGTTTGTATCATGCTATGCTTCAGAATTCGTGGATGTGTTTTTTCCAACTGTAGAGGTCTACTGATTTCGGCCCAGCTGTGCTACTTTTAACTACCTTCACTAGGAGGTGAAGTTCTCAAGTAGGGGAGAATAATAGTGATACGATCAAAATTGTGATTGTGATTGTATTTTATTTTATAGTTCATTTTGAGTCTTTTAGGAGTCTAAATCTTTTGTGTGAGTTTAGTCCCACATCGGATTGGTTAGGAGAAGTTTGGGTTGTGAGCCTATATATATGCTTTTGAGTTACCATAAGTTTGATTACATCGTGTTCAGTTCAAGTTGGGCGATGAAAAGTTTTATAAACAATAGCACGAACTTTTGTTCTTTTACCATTTTTCATGCGAAAGTTGTATCTTTGAGATCAATCAATTGAATGAATGAAAAAAATGAGAAATTTCGCCAAAGCCTGTGAAATGTTCCTCCACCTGTGAAAGATCCCCCTCTTCTTTAATGTGAAGCCAAGAACCCCTAAGTTATCACATTCTTCTCCAAATTATCCACCGAACCCCTAAATCCTCAAACAAATCCCTAAATCCAACCACGTTCTGCATCAAGGAAATAAAGGCCCTGATAACATAGAACCACTTCTATGGAGACAGACATGTTAATCTTTAACCTATATTTCTTATTGAGGAGGAAGCAGAGAAGGAAGACGAAGAAGAAGGAAAAAACTGAAGGAAAAAAACTACTACACAAACTGGTCAAAACATCAGACAGAGGATCAAAGAAATTCCATCTTGGTACAAAATTTTCGGCGCTCCAAGTGTGCCTGACAGAAAGCCTGAAGGATAAATCTCAAGAACATGATAATATAGCAAGCATGAAGAAAATAACTTTAACATGTAACAATTAGTTAAACGAATTTAAAATACATAAGAAGCCAAATAAATTTTTGTCAGCTGAAGGGAAAAATGAGATCTTAAAAGATCCAGGACTAAAATGGTGTAATGTCAAATGGAGTGTAATTTCAAAGCAATAACAAATATATAGGCAAAAAATTTTAGGCTCATCATCATCACAGATAACCAAAAATGCAACAAAGTACAACTTAAGGTGCAAAAAGGGCTAGAAATCACATCAATTTAACAAGTAATCCCATGCAGAATGGGGAATTCAATGATGATGGTATTGAGGCATATGACTGAATGTAAGAAGAAATAGCCGAGCCTGGACAGTAAGCCTGAAAAGGCTTTCTATTGATCATGGCCCATGATCATTAGATTCTAATAGCACAATCTGCCAAAGACACTGCTTGGATGTATCAGGATTAATTAGTCAAAAAGAAAGACACTCATTTCTTAACTGACCAACCTTAGTCACGAGTATCATAAGAGCTATAAAATAATAGAGATAAAGCCTTAAATCTAAATTGTTATGTGACTTCCTTTTTCCATTAATTGCTACCAGGGACACATTCTCTTTCACATTAGCACCTATGATATGTTTTCTGTTACCTCCATCCAGGTTGTCAAAAAATAATAGTAAATCTTTATAATAGGATATATACGCTTACTCTGGAGCATGATAACCAAAAGTTCCTAAAACTCGAGTGGAATGTAGACGGGCAGCGGTATCAGGAGACTGGTTGGATAAAGTGAAATCAGCAAGCTTAGACTCATAATCGTCGAAAAGAAGAACATTGCTTGATCTGACATCTCGATGTACAATTGAAGGCTGAACTTTTTCATGAAGATACTCGAGACCTCTTGCTGCACCATAAGCAATTTTCACCCTCTGAATCCAGCTCAGAACAGGACCAGGTTCAGCATCCTGTACCCCTTTCCTTCCTGTGACAAAGAGATTGACTCATTAGCGAAGAGAAAATAGAAATACATGTAAAAACAAAGGGGTGAAGAGAACATGTTACACAATCACAATCAAAATAATTATTATCCATATTACAATTTATACAACTTCCTATAATTTAACATGTTGAGATGTGAAAAAATGGCAGATTCTTTCTTCTTTCATAAGGTAAAATGGCTATAATTTCACACATTTATTAGACAAACTGGGTTTTATCCACTAAAACATCATGAGGTCTAAGTACATATATAAATCTATAACTACATTCGGAATGGATTTTTTAAAATGAACTTCTGAAAAATAAAAACAAAAGATATTATTTTTTACCATGTAGAGTGTCATGTAAGGAACCTTTTGTTGCAAACTGATATACCAATATCCGATTATCTCCCTCCAAGCAGTAGCCCAACAACCCCACAAAATATTCATGCTTAAGTCTTGAAACTGCTGATAACTACATCAGAAACAATAAAAAAGAATGCAATTAGAACTAGATTACAGGTGTCTGTAAGAAAATAATTGAACAAAGCAAAGTAGCCTGCATCCGAGGTGGCTGAAAACGATATACGACAAATGGATAACCTAAGCCTAACCGTTAGAAATAAATGAGCGTGGATCCTAATATTAGACCTGCTAACTTTGGTTTTCCTTAGGTTCTGGACAAGACGCTAGTTAGTAAAAGCTTGAACAACAAAACGTAAAAAGAGCTGACAACATAACGTAATATGAATGTTCTCGTTAGGAAATCAGATATATCATAGTTTCCTTCAACAATGTAATTTGTATTGAAGCAATCCATGATATCAAATGGAAAACAAAAGTCTTAAAAGGTTAATTTATGTTTACTCATGGACCTGGTAAATGCCTTGCAGACCATTTCACCTGAGTTTCAAAGTCAGCATCTGAATCTTGTGAGGCACTTGGATCCAGCTTCTTGATTGCAGCCTCTTCTCCTGTACTCAAAGTTGCATGAAAGACCCGACCATAAGAACCTTCTCCAATCAAAGCCTTCTGCCCAAAATTACCAGTCAGTTTGCTAAGCTCAGCCAGCGGTATTGACGGTATCTCAATAGGTAAAGGCTTTTTAGGAGCTCCACTTCTAGCAGCATTGGGGCCTCTCGGCTCTCTATCATTACCTAAAATACCAGGAAGGAAAAGAAAATTACATATATGGTTTAAAGTGGTCTGCCTACTAAATATCTGAAATGGAGAACAAATCAAAAAGATTATTCAATTAATTTAGGTTAAATTTCAAGAAACCTCCTTAAATTTTGAATCGTTTAAAAAACACCCTGAATTTTTTTTTTCAGTAAAACACCTTGGACTTTTCCTTACTTTTTCAAAAACGCTCCAGTTAACACCACTGGATATTAAAAAATAAATAAATAATAAATAATTCATTATTTAAATATTGAATTTTCAAAAAAGGGGAAATATTTTTAAAAATAATTAACATTAAACGGGTAAGTGTTTCATAAAGAAAGTATTTTAAAATGTATATAGTTTTAAAAATAATCAAACACTGTAGGGATCATGTTATTTGTAAAAGCAAAGGTTCAGGTGTTTTAGGAAAAAAATTTCAGGGTGTTTTTTTTGAAACAACTCAAAGTTCATGTGGGCATCTTAAAATTTAGCCAAAGTGTCATAGTTTTTAATATACATCTTTTCAATAGCTGGAAGAGTATAGATTATGTTTTATTGAATATTGTACAATATAATAGTTGATGGGAATCCATATGCATGAAATAGCCACAGCCAATACAGTATGTAATCTTGGTTGCACATAATATTATATTTAGGATATACTCATTTTCTGTGTTTAGAAGTGCAGTCAGTTTGGAAGGCTAAATGCATGTATAACAAATTTAAAAAATACATTATGAGAATGTGACAATTAGGTATCATAATGGCATGGTCAATTTGGAGGAGGAAACACATACGGCCCATCATGTTTCCACATGGCCCATCTAATTGGACGAAGAATCTAAATGTGAAACATTATAGCCAAACAATATCTCCATAGAGTGGAAAGTTGATAAATGAATGCATGTAGAATGGAGTAAACTAACAGCTGAATATGATTACGTCGGAAACTACTGGATGGCATTGTCTCGGGTACATAACAAATATGTGCAAAAGAAACAAATATAGGATTTTGATCTAAATATATTGAAGATGACACTGATATGATTTGTAAATGAAAAGATGTCTCACGATCATGAGATTCTCCTACATCTTCTTCTCCTATCAAACATGATCTTTAGAGTTGGAGTAACAGCTATGAGAGTGCTACCATATTCTTGAACATGATATCATTCAAATAGATGGAATGGATCTTTGGACTGAGTGGAAGAATTCTTAGATAAAGGTTAAATTGTATTTGATGCTATGATTCTTCTAAGAGGATCTCTCTCCAAAGAGAATACATATAGGCAAGATGCCTTGAAAACACCAAAAAAAAGTACCCTAAGCTGAAATAGTATGAATCCAATGTTCTTTGCTTGTGGATCCACAGGTGAAAAGGGATGTATTATTGTAAAATCCTTAAGTTTCTAATGATCCCGTGCATGAGCACACAATTTGGTAACCACAAGGTAAACATAAACAATGACGATCATCGAAAAGAGAAACAAAAGGTGGACTATTAACATCCATAAGAAATTGTTTTCTCTTTTGATAGTTGACACCTCTCTTTCTCTCTCTCTTGTTGAGTATTGGTGCTTCATACCAATCTTATTTTGATGATGATTATAACATTATGTTGTTGCTAATGAATCTCATGTTTTAGTCTCTCAGTTTATTTCAAGGATATCTTTCTTGGAGACTAATCACTTGGTGTAAGAATGGACATCATGTGAAGAAGGACCAAAGTTTGGACTCAAGGAGTGCCAAAGCTTGGAGATGGTGGAGAGCACTAAAGGCATCAAGATGGAAGACTTAGACTCTTTGAGAAGCATTGTAATCCATGTAATTTACCTTTATTACTTTCTCTCTCTTTTGAGTCTAGGTTATTATAATGCCTTGTTAGATGGTTTACTTATCATGTATTTGCATTTAACCATCTTAGTGAACCTTAGGATTATCATAGAATCCAACCCAATAGGTTAACTCTGTCCAAAGACTCATTTGGAGTCTCTGACTTTCCGTCAGTCGCCTGTTGAGGAAACACAGTCGACTGGGTGATTTCCAGTCGCATGTAGATCCTTTTACAGTCGCCTGACATGCACAGCTCAAGTCAACATTTCAATTGACTCAAACTTGAGCTTTACGCACAGTCGCCTGACGATCAGTTTACAGTCGCATGTATATTTACAGTCACCTGGAAATTGGCCAACAGTCTCCTGTATAGCGTAAGTGCAATCACTGCATCTCTCTGTCTTCTCTCCATATTATACAGTAGTCGACTGGTGTAGAATGTACAGTCGCCTGACTAATTGACAGACGACTGTAGTATTAACATCAGTCACATGTGCGAAGAATTGGAGAAAGAGTGCAGCTCTCTGTTTCGATCCATCCCCTGCAGCAGTCGTCTGCTGAAGGTCTAACAGGCGCCTGTCCTGTTTGTCAGTCGACTGTATTGACTTCGTCAGTCGACTGTCCTGGCTCAGATTATAGTCGTTGGATATTTTCTAGTCGTTGATCAGTCGACTATCTTTTGATCATCAGTCGACTGTTCCTGTCGTTTTCACTCAGTTTCTAGCCGTTGCAGATTTGTTCATTTGACTGTTTCTTTGGGTTTTTGGGCTTGATATAAGATTCCTATATATATGAGTGTGCTGCCATCACTTGAGAACTCTTGACAACACCTGATAACTCTTGACTCTATAGAAAATCTCAAGAGATCAATAAGCAACTCTCAAGCTTCCTCATTTCCCTCTATTGAGCACTTATCTCTCTTCATGCATTGAAGTCCAGCTCAAGGGAAATCATCCAAGTGCTTTCAAGCATATTCCAACACTTGGAGATCCTCTTCCATGCCTTGCATTCATTCATGAGTAAGCATCTCAAGGCATAGGTAAGAGTATTTACTTTACTTTGTGTAATTTGTTTTCCTATTTCTCTTTGTGGGATCAGGATACTCTCTTTGTGGGAGTTTCTCTCTTTGTGAGAGGTTGTCTCTTTGTGGGACTAGGGAATTCTCTTTGTGGGAATTAACTCTCTTTGTGAGAGTTTTAGTGTCCTAGTGTAGGGCTAACCCTAATTCTCTGAGTGGGAGTTAGTGATTCTCTGTGTGGGTGTCTTGATCCTCGTGTAGGATTGGTTGGGTCCTTGTGTAGGGCATAAATCCTCTTTGTGGGGTATCTCTTTGTGAGATTTGTATTCACTTCTCTGTGTGGGAATATAGTGAATATTGGTATGGCTGGATGTAACCAAGTTTGGGGAACCATGGTAAAACTTTGTGTTTGCGTTTGGATTGATTGTGCCTTTTAATTCCTCTTGCATTTATTATTCCGCATTTGCAAGTTAAATTTTAATTGGTCAATTTTATTGCCATTACACTATTCACCCACCCTCTAGTGTGTGTTGTTAGTATTGCAAGGGTTCGGCGATCCCTACATCTCTCTTTCTCTCTCATATGCATGTACTGAGATATATAATAATAAGTATGATCGGTACGATACCTAAATTATGTCAAAAGCAGGTCTGATTATGCCGATTTTTAATCCTAAATAGAATGTAGCGATGCAAGGATCCAAATGAAAATATAGTATCGATTTACATATGCTTGAATGATCCCTTCTTTTAAACAGGTCGAGGGAACAAACATTTCTTACAAAACAAAAGGTAAAGTAAGATATTCTTTCTATAGCTATTCTATTGGAGATAAGACATCTATTTTAAAGTTTTCTCATATGGGACTTGTAATAAAAAAGTCACATATCATGCTTGGATTGAACAATCACAACTGCATTAATCTTCATGTCCTTAAAATGGAAACCAAAGATCGTGTGATTTTCATATAGTTTGACCATGGATAAGCTTCAATTGATTGAATGTTTCAGAATAGCCTCTAACATATCAATTTGATATGTATCTCAGCCAACAAAAATCAGTGTGATATGGTTTATTGGTTGATTTAGTCATGAATAATTATATCTTTGAAGCGAATATCATAGAACCTCTAAAATAGCAAGTTTCATCACAAAGTATTAGATTCACGATGATAATCACATAATAATGTCATCGTTTCTTGGAGTTCCAAGGATTTGATTTAGATGGAAGTTTTTTGGGTGATAGAGATATAGAGAAGAGGGGAGGAGACTAGATGGGTGAATATACTAGTAGGAGATGGTCATATGCTTTTGAAATAGAGCACTTAATTGTAGATGGTGGTGGAATATGACTAAATTTTTTTTTAAATGACTCATTCCTTGCCCCCATATCATAGGAGGAAAAAGGTGAGATTTTGGTGTTTTAATATAAATTCAAAGATTCCAGCATTCTAGAAAGGTGTTGCAAAATTCAGATAGGTTTTTCATACAAGCATTGGATGAGATTATGATTCAGATAGGGTTTTCATACAAAATTCAGATAGGTTTTTCATCACGAATTGGAAGATGATTATGATTCGCACAACGGACTGTCCACCTATGGACTTCATATCATTGTATATAACCCGTATTTGCATTTAGACGTGTGGACGCACACGTGTTGCATTAATTGTCACATGTATATTATTAAAGAATTAATTTAGGACCTGATTGTAATGATCAAATTAAGTTTTATGGTCCTATTTAATTAATAATAAGTGTGTGGACTTATTTGCAAATGTGTGGAATTCCTGATGCAATTACTAATTTCTGATGGGCTAATTAGTAAAATGCAAAATCTATAAATAAGGGGGTGTGGTCCCTTGTTGACGTACGCTATATTTTTACGCTCCTATTTAGAAAAGTGTGTAAGACAAAAGAGAGAAGAAATGGCTTCTCATCTCACTCTCTCCTTTCGTACAATCAATAAGAAGACTTAAACCCACTTCTTCTTCCTTCCTCATCATGGATTCTTCTGGTATTATTCCGCATTCTCTCCAAACAATTTCTAGACATGTTATTCAATGTTTTCGTGAATTTCTGAAAATTCTTTCAATTGGGATCAGAGCCAGGTTGATCTAGGATTGTTGGGATTTGATTCTATGATGTTTTTGGAATTTTTTATGAGTGATTTCATAGAAAATTCATGGAAATTTTGGGTTAAAACTTCAGTTTTTCACGTCCTGGGTTTCACTGCATTTTTTTAAAAAAAACCGTTAATGTCACAAACGAAACCAGAAGCAAAGACTCGAACCAGCGGTCCCTTGGCCTCAAGCATAATGCTTTACCACTAAGGCATGTTCTCATTTGTTAAATTTAATATAATTTATTTATATGTAGCTTTCGGTGGCAGTTATACCTGAAGTTTTATTAAACAAAATTTGTTTTGCGTCTGTTGGGTATTGATCCCGGGACCCAGGCTCACCTTCGTTCTGCTCAACCACTGGGCTATTACAACATGTATGTTTCAGTGGTGTAATATATTTAGTTGAAGTATAACTGTATTGGTTAAATATTCATAAACGAAAATATTTAGTTTGTTGAACTTGTCGGGATTCGAACCGGCGACTACTTGGTTGCGTGGATTGGGCATTTACCTTAGGACTAATGATCATGTATGGTATTTTCGAAACAAATTTTACTTAAGTAAAATTTATGTTGGTTTTAATTCATATACAAAAATAAAGCAAGTGGTTGCATTCATTAGGATTTGATCCTGCGACCATTGGGTAGCAAGGAGAGAAGTCAACCACTAGTCTATATGTTTCTAATGTTATAATCATGTAATTATTTTATTTATTTGAATTACTTTAGCAAGTAATTATTATTATTATTAATTACATTTTATTTAGTTTTAATTATTGGGCTCTACTCTATACGAGATTGATTTTCATGCCCTACTCTATAGAGATTAGCCTTAATATTTTGCTCGACTCTATACGAGATTGGCTTTCATGCCCTACTCTATAGAGATTAGCCTTAATATTGAGCTCTACTCTATACGAGATTGGCTTTCATGCCCTACTCTATAGAGATTAGCCTTAATATTGTGATCTACTCTATACGAGATTGGCTTTCATGCCCTACTCTATAGAGATTAGCCTTAATATTGTGATCTACTCTATACGAGATTGGCTTTCATGCCCTACTCTATAGAGATTCACGTTATAAGTATACTCTACCTTATATGATATTACTTTTAATGTATAATAGGTAGAAATGTATGTTTTTGAATTCAAAGATCATATTTCGCTTTGACTACAGTCAACTAATCTGTAGGTGAAGACGAGGTTACATCGTCTTTGCAATTACCATACTTACAACAATGTGATTATACGAGCAATAACATAAAGTTGCTTGCATAAGCATTCTGGGGTTTTCACTTTAATTAGCAAAATAGTATTGTCACCCAAGTGACCTCTGCTGTGGAAACTTTTTAATTTGTGAATAACTAAGTTAATTCTGTATGCATTATTTCATGCGAGCAACATGTTGACCCAAAGGAAAACTGTTGTTTGGCAGAAATTAATGTGTACATGTGGTAATGAATACTGATAACTATAAGATGTATATTGCGAATACTCAACTGGACCAAAGAAAGGTTAAGTATTTGTTTGTACGATGTTATCTATTTCGATTACTACAACAAGTTGATTACAATCAAGTTGAATATTTAGTCCACAGACTATATATTTGATGTTGCATTGACCAACTTGTAGATGAGTTGTAATTATTCATTTAGTTGATCACTATTTTTTAATTAATTGTGAGCTAACTTACATTTTTTGTTCTCTATACAGCTGATATTATAAATGCAAGTTCGGTTTCTGCTTCCATCAACACTTCCATTAACAGCATTCCCATGTTGAATGGAACTAATTTTATAACTTGGAAAAATAAGGTGAAAATGGTTTTAGGCTGCATGAATATTGATTATGCATTAAGGGTTGATAAACCAGCACCACTTACTGCAGAAAATACTCCTCAAGAGGATAAAACTTTCGAAATATGGGAAAAGTCCAACCGCATAGGTCTAATGATCATGAGAAATGCAGTGGCCGAAGCTTTTCTGGACACTATGACTGAGAATATGGATGCTAAGAATTTCCTTCAGACCCTTGAAGAGCGCTTTGCAAAAAAACGATAAGGTGGAGACAAGCGGTGCACTTAGAAAGCTTGTCTCCATAAGGTATAAGGGTAATGGAAGCATTAGGGAGCACATTCTAGAAATGTATAGTCTCTCTGGGAAACTTAAATCACTTAAAATTGAGTTACCAGAAGATTTTCTTGTTCATTTGGTGCTGATATCTATTCCTCCTCAATTTAGTCAATGTGAAGTGAGCTATAATTGTCAAAAGGACAAATGGACATTGAATGAGCTCATTTCTCATTTGGTGCAAGAGGAAGATAGTATGAAGCAACAAAAGACAAATAGTGCTCACTTAGCTTCATCATCTTCTTTTGACAAAAAGAAGAGGAAAGGAAAAAAACACTGCGGCATCAGGATCGCAGAAAAGCAAAATGTCTCCAATAAGGGGAAAAAGGAAATGAAGTGCTTTTACTGCAATGATGCTTCTCATGTTAAGAAAGATTGTGCAAAATATCACGCCTGTCGCGTGAAGAAGGGTAAGTCTTTTTTTCTTGTTTGCACTCATATTGCAATGGTTTCAGTTCATAGATATACTTGGTGGTTTGATTCGGGTGCCACAACTCACGTAAGTACATCTATGCAGTGTTGCCTGAACTACCGAAGGCCCAGTGAAGATGAAAAACACATCTATATGAGAGCTGAGACCCAGAGGAAGTTGTAGGCATATGGACTTTTAGGTTGTTATTGTGTACTAGTTTTTATTTAGAATTAAAGAATACTTTGATTCTACCGTCATTTAGACGGAATTTAGTTTCGTTCCTGTTCTCGACAATGAAGGTTATATTTTGTCTTTTGGAAACATGAAAGAAAATTTGTTTCTTAACTCTAAATGTGTTGGAACTAGTACTTTATATTATAATGATAATCTATATATGCTTGATATGGTTGGCACAAACCATGATCCCAAACAGCAAAAACTAGAGGCATAAAACGTAAATTGCAAAATGAGAATTCTTATTCATTATGGCACCGGTGTTTGGGTCATATATCCAAAAGGAAAATTGACAGACTTGTGACTGATGGAATTCTCGATAAACTTGATACAACAAATAATATGGAAATATGTGTTGAGTGAATAAAAGGCAAAATAACAAACAAGAGATATATAGTGGCTGAGAAAGCTACAGATGTCTTAGAACTAATACATACCGATATTTGTGGACCATTTCCTACAATTGCTTGAAATGGTCAACTGTATTTTATTACGTTTATTGACGATTTCTCTCGCTATGGTTACCTCTATTTAATAAATGAGACGTCACAAGCTCTGGATGTTTTTAAGTCTTTTAAAACCGAAGTTAAAAATCAACTTGGAAAGACTATTAAGTCTGTCAGATCAGATCGTGGTGGTGAATACTATGGTCGATATGATGGATCAAGTGAACAACGTCCAGGTCCGTTTGCGCAATACTTAGATGATTGTGGGATCGTCCCTCAGTATACCATGCCATGCTCTCCTAGCATGAATGGTGTAGCAGAGAGACGAAATAGAACCCTTAAGGATATGGTAATAAGTATGATTTCTCAGACAACCTTACCTCAATCACTTTGGGGTGATGCGCTAAAAATTGCAGTCTATATCCTCAACCGTGTGTCAACTAAAGCTACTAATAATACCTCTTATGAGTTATGGACAGGTACAAAACCTGTCTTAAAGCATTTACGAGTGTGGGGATGTCCAGCTGTGGCTAGACATTATAGGCCAAACGAGAAAAGGCTGAAATCAAGAACAGTTAGTAGCTATTTTGTGGCATACGCTGAAAGATCACGGGGTTATAAATTCTACGATCCCAAGAGAAGAACATTCTTTGAGACGAGAAATGCTCGGTTCCTTGAGGATGTTGAGTTTGGGGGGAAGATAAGGATAAAGACTCCACTTTTGAAGAGGATTCAGTAATACATTCTCATTTGGTTGTTGCAAATTATGACCAAGTTTTCATTCCTGGTGTAATTTTCCCGCAATATCCAGTAAGTGAAGTTGGCGAACCTTTCACCCATCAAAATGAAGTTCCTCAAATAGTGACTCAAGAGGAACCTCAAAATCAAAATCAACATCAAGATCAAACTCAACACCCTCAAACTCAAGAAGAACTAGTGAATCTACGGAGATCCACAAGAGAAAAGAGAAGTGCAATATCAAGTGACTATATTGTATTTCTCAATGAGCATGAAGTAAACGATGGTCTAATGGCAGATGACCCAGTCACCTTTCACGAAGCGATCGAATGTTCAAACTCTCAGAAATGGATCAATGCCATGGGTGAGGAAATTCAATCCATGAAAGACAATGATGTTTGGGACCTTGTCCTATTACCTAAATGTGTGAAATCAATTGGTTGTAAATGAGTTTACAAAACCAAAAGAGATTCACAAGGTAATGTGGAAAGATATAAATCACGTCTTGTCGCAAAAGGATTTACTCAAAGAGAATGTATCAATTATAAAGATACTTTCTCTCCTGTTTCGTCGAAAGACTCCTTTAGGACCATAATGGCACTTGTGGCACATTTTGACTTGGAGTTACATCAGATGGACGTAAATGTTGAGTATTGGACTCTCCACCTTGATTTTGATGATGATCAAACACAAATCATTGTGACTAACTCTTGTGTTTGCAGTTATCTAAAAAGTCACCAATTAGATTCAAGAAGATCAAAAGTGACTACACATGTTGATTCAAGTGGAGGACTTGGTAGATCAACAAAGGTGAAGCATTGGCTTGAAGAACTCAAAGGCTACTTCAACCTCAAGCCAATGGCATCAACAAATGAATGGAGATTCAATCCAAAGAGAAGAAAGGAATGAATGAGTCAAAAGCTTCGAAGACTATGACGTTGAAGATATTCAAGTCATTCAACCAAAAGACTCAAGTCCATGAAGAATTATGGAGATCGTCGCCAAAGTAATTTGTTCATCTCAAGCGACGTCCCAAGACTTCCTCAGAACGCGTGATCGTTGTGCCTGGAGCTTCGTTGAAGCTCAAGGAGTATTCATGAAGTCAAGGGATTCGGATTCTCTATGTTGAAGCTTTGAAGACGGTTTGTTGTGTTTACTTTTATTGTCTTCTAGCTTCGGTTTAGTAGAATGTTAAGCCTTGAGTAGTACTTGCCTAGAATTCTTCATAACCTTTATATCTTATCTCTAGGATTGCCTTAGAAGCCATTAGAAACTTTCACGTAGCTTATCGCTTCTTTTCTCAGCTTTGTATGCATCTTAGTTGGTTCAAGTAGAAGAACCAACCGATTAGATGACGATCTAGTCGGTTGGAAATTCTTCTTGAACCGACTAGATATCCTAGTTAAATTCAGCACATTCTCTGTTGGTCAATTAGTCGGTCCAAGAAGGTTCACCGACCGACTAGATGACGATCTAGTCGATTGGAAATCCTTCTCAGACCGACTAGTTGTCCTAATCAATTCAAGACCATTTGTTGACCAATTAGTCGGTCCAAGAAGGCTCACCGACCGACTAAATGACGAGCTAGTCGGTTGGTGTTTCTTCTCAGACCGACTAGTTTTCCTTGTGAAATTCGACCTTTGTACTGTTGACCAGTTAGTTGGTTCAAGAAGGATGGTTAATGCATTAAAAGCCAATCTAGTCGGTCCAAGAAGGTTCACTGACCGACTAGTTGCCAATCTAGTCGGTTGATGATCCTTCTTAGACCGACTAGTTCTTACCCAGATTTCACAATCTTCTCTGTCTACCATCTAGTCGGTCCAAGAAGGTTCTCTGACCGACTAGTTGTCAATCTAGTCGGTTGATGATCCTTCTTAGACCGATTAAGCAGCTTCAGAAATAGATCCGTTGGGCATTTAATGCCACGATTTTTGTGACCGTTTTGTCTCTTCCCTATATAAGTTTGTGTGCTTTTAACCAGGGATTCAAAGCTGAAATTATAGACACTTTCACATCTTTGAAGAGAGACATTCAACTCATATTCCAAGCTCTCTCATCTCACAAGAATCTCTCCCTTACTCTTTGAGCCCAATTCCTCAAGAGAGATTCTCATTCCTTGTGAGCTTCTCAAGCTAATAGCTTGAATCCAAGTCACCAACTCCTCCCTAGCCATCTATTGCTGCTCATCTTGGTGGAGCTAGGGTTTGGTGATCTCATCTTTCCTCAAAATCCATTCTTGCCCTAAATTGGTAAGTATTTCTCGAGGCATAGGATTTTGTGGTAAGAAGTTTTATATTTCATTCTTTATCCTTCTTAATTGTTGTATACTCATGGTGGTGAGAGGATTGGCTTGATCCCAAGTGGTGGGAGTCAAGATTTAGTTTTGCTCTCGGTTTGTGAGAGTGTGCTTAGTCCCAAGTTGTGGGATTAAAGACTTTGCGCGTTCCCGGATTGTGGGATACACGGACATCGATTGTAGGTCGATTGCACTTGTTGGAGGTTTTCCATAAGTGGGCTAAAGGCAATCTCTAGCGGTTTGCTATAGTATCCGGAGGGGATCCGGGTGTTGCTGGAGTAGGGCACCGGTAACAAGTCGGGGAGACTTGGGTGGCACCGAACCAGGGTAGATTGCTTGTTTGCATTGCTTTATTCCTTGCGTTGTTGTTCACTTATTGTATTCCGCATTTGTTGGTTAAGTAGGGTTTTATTTGGCGTAAATTCCTTATAATTCTATAAAACACTATTCACCCCCGTCTAGTGTTTGTTCCTCATAGCACAGGGTCACTACAATTGGTATCAGAGCGAGGTTATAGATATGGCAACCAACAACATCACACGAAGTCTTATTCCACCATATCTCATTGGACCCAACTATCAAAGTTGGTGTGTGAAGATGAAGGCATATATTCAATCCATCAATGAGGATTATTGGAAGCTTGTGGAGAAGCCCCTTCGTGCACCTACCACTTCCGAACATGAATGGATAAATAAACAAAAAGAATTGGTGAAGAAACATCGAGAGGTAATGGATATCTTGCTTGAGTATTTATCTCATAACATTCTTATGCGTGTGTCCAAGGCAACAACGGCATATCAAATATGGCACATGCTAGCGGAGCAAGAAGAGTCCACCTTGGAGTGTTCTTCCTCCAATGATGAAAGAGGTTCATTCATGGGCTTGATGGCACGAGAGGACGACTCTAGTGACGAATCAAGCGACTCAAGTGAAAGCAATAACGACGATGAAGAGGTAACAACGGATGATCTTAAAGTTGAACTTAAGCAATTATTTGATAAATATCAAAAGCTTATGCATAAATATTGTGATGCTAAGAATAAAATTGCTAGTCTCTCTAACACATCTTCATGTAGCACCTCTAACAATGACACCATTGTTGAGACACTCGCTATTGAGAAAGCAAGTTTGCTTACTCAAAATGGCATGTTGAGAAATGAGGTGGAGTCCCTCAAATCTTAACTCGATCGTGTTTCCATTGTGGATAGTAACGATCTTGAGATTGAAAATCTTCAATCTCAAAACACTTGTTTGGGCATTGAGAATGAGAATCTCAAATCCCAAGTGCATGAGCTCACCACACATACATCCATCTTGAATGCACGCACCTCCTATAGTGAAGCAACTATAGATTTAGTGAGGCCATCCTCCGGTGCATCCACGAGTGGTGTCTATAACAACTTGAGTAGTTCTACTACTAAGGAAACCACCACTCCTATTCCTCCCTCCTTTGGAAAGAAACCCACTTTGGGTGGACATCAAAGGAAGGGACATGCTTTCATGTACACCAATACACATAGGAATGCATCCACTCCTCACATTTCTACAAATGATGGTTTTTATGTTCCACACCCACAAGCACGTGCAAACACACATTTGAGACACTCTCATGCACGTACTCATGCTCATGCACTTTCACATGCTTATGATCACACATCACATCCACATGTGCATGCTTATTCTCATGATCATCCTCATGTATACACACCTCATATTCATCCACGTATGCATGCAACACCACAACATGGATCATATGCCCATCATCATGCTTTAGCACAACACAATGTTCCTCATGTTCTTGCTAAATCTCATGTTCCTAGGCCACATGCACCACGTAGAGATCAACCTTTTGTGCATGCAACCACTAGGAAGAGGATACCGAAATCTTACACTATTTGGGGTCCGAAGAACACTAGCAATCATGCTAAGGATATGTATGTGTAATCTTATATTCATAATATTATTTTGAATGATGATTATGTTGGGAAATCACGGTCCTCTTGGACTTGGTTTCCAAAGGGTTAGTTTCCGTTAACCCTTCTTTGCTTGGTACCATGAGTTTATTTCCATGTTATGGGTACCAAAGCATTTGTGTTAAGAATTGATTTATTCTTTTGTTTGCATTTTGGCCTTAGATGCTCATGTTTGTTAGAAACGTAAATTCATATTGAATTTGATTTCCATTGCATGTTTATTAGTAAATCATTGTGTTTATGATTTTCATGTGTAGAATATTTAATACTTTTTCATGCAACACATGCCTTGGTTCATGCTTATGTTTTGTTGCATGTGATACATGTCATGCGTTTGGATTATAATATATATATATATATATATATATATACTTGTTTTTGGTATAATTGGTATATGCATGTATTTGGTTAAATATTTATCTTGTAACATGATTACATGTTTCATTAATATTGTGTATGATTACACTAAGATATGAGTTATATTAATTTGAATTTAGTTTGTTAAACTTGTTGACTAACCCATAGGATCCAAAAAGGTTTTTGGATACCAAAATTATGTTTTCTAGGTTCAATCCACATTGGGATACCAACCCTACAACTCCTTGATTTGCAAAGATTTTCATTCAAATGGAGTTGTTGGTGCTTAAGTGATGCACCAAAGTAGGGAGAACTTAATGTTGTAAGTATATTCTTACATTTGGTATCCATGTGTGTTGAATGCATGTAGATGTCACTTTGTGTTTGAGACTATCTCATGCATATCCTATGTTTGCATATTGTGTCTTGTATGTCATTCATGTCTATGTATTTCACGTGTGTCAAATTCTTGACTAAAGTGCATTGTGTATTCATAATCCTTACTCATATGTTTATTCGAGGATTATTTATAACATGTGGCTTAAAAATTTTCATGATAGAACTAATGCTCATTTGCATGTTTCACACACGGGACACTCTTATATTTATGTTCCACTTCACAAGCGTGCATCCCAACTTCATACTCATGCCACCTCCTCTTCTTAAGAATCCCAAATCACTATCTTTTGGATTCCTAAGATTGTTTCTAGGCACGATATGAACACACATATAGAATCATATATTAGGAATGACATATTCTCATGCGACTATATATGAAAATCAAACTCTAATCTTTATTTGATTTCCACCTTGCTTACTCACTCATATTGCACTTCATGCTTGGGTACCATGCTTGTATGATTACTTTTTGTACCCATATATATATGTGAGTTCGTCCCTTACTCCCAAGTTTGCATTGTTGTATGATTTTGTGGGAGTATGACTTGTTTTGATTGCTATCATGTTATGTTCATCTATATGTCATTGCATTTCATTCATATTATGTTGTGCATATAGATTAGTTGATTTCTCTAACCCTTGGTGATATATTATCAATTTGCACCTTCCTATCTTGTTGATATGCCAAAGGAAAGAGAAATTTGGTTATGAAAATTAATACTTTATGCTTTTCATGCACACTCTTTATGTTATTACTTTTCATGTCTTCCTTCAATATGTGTTGTGCTGTGAATGTTTATTTTGTGCACATATACATATTGAACGAGGAATCTTTCTTGCACACACTATTGTATTAGATGTGTGTATTCATAATAATGTATTGTGATTAAATCATATGCATAGGAACTATTAATATAGGTGCTTCCAATTTCTAATGATTGAGAATTGTTAGTTCCTTATATGTATGATTTTCGTGATTATTATAACTCCTATTAATGCATGTCATGCATTTCTATTGATGAGTGTTATTTACAATTGGTAAATGTTTGGTTATTGGACTACTTGATTTTGTTCATTAACCTATTGGATCCAAAAAGTTTTTGGATACCACCAATTGTTGAATTGACAGATTGTTGTGCAAGATGCCTACCCTACACATTCCTTGGTTTACAAATGACGGATCAATTCAAAGGAAAGGATGGTGCATTGGAGATGCACACATATAGGGAGAGCTAAATGGTTGTAAGTATGTGTTTTGCACAATTGGTATTTTAATATATTGGTTTTGACTACCATGTTTTCAATTGGTAGTTTAATATATTCGATTTGTGTAATATAGCATACTTCTTCATTAGCTCATTCTTGTCACACCCTCATGAAGATTGTGTGTTTATGTGACTACCTTGTTAATGAATTGGTTAGTTGTTTATTGATATTCATATCTTTGGAACACGTTGTTATTACACATCGCATTCCTCACATGCATGCTTCTTTGTGAAGATTGTTAAATATTATGGATATGATAATTGATGTGTATGACATGCTTGTTTGTTTATTAGATTATTTTAAGTATGTTGATCTTAAGATTCATTGCTACTTTGATTCTACAACTTGTACCTAATTCTCATTGATGACTATATTCATGGATTATTTAGACCATATCATAATTTGTCATACCATTCTAGTAGAATCTTTCATTTCTTTATGGCATGCTATACTTCATCACGTTATACATAATTCATGCCATGTATAAAATTAATGATTTAGGATCTTTATGTGTATTTGTTTAGTGTATCACCACACATCTCATACTTTTCTCATAGTTTGTATGATTATCTTTATGAGACGTATTGATGTGATTTGGGGTGATCAATATATGTTACTTGTCATTTTAATTACTTCATGACTGATGTTTAGCTATAATTTTATTCAAGAGATCTTTCATGTCTATAGCTAAATCTCTCATGTATGATATTTTCACAAGTGACATAACACTCATGCATATTGGTTAGTGATCTTCATGCTATATTTTTCGCATTGATTATCTCTCATCTCAAGCTCATGTTTTTATGATATGTTAGAGATAATTTTTGCTATACAAGATCATATAAGTTGTGTTTGATGATATGTATATTCTGTCATAGATATTCTTCCATGAATATATCTTGGTGCACTATGACTTCTTTGATGCTACCTTCGATTATATTGTGCTTACTCAAGTTTTTATTCTATTCGCACAATTGGTATGCATGCTTGCGATGTTCATGATAACTTTATCCGTAGACTATCTTCATGCTTTTGCTCAAAAGATGTTTTGTCACATTATGCTTCATGTTGAATTCTTTGTGATATTTGAGTTAGGATGAGATCTTGTCTCTATTATGTTCACTTGGTTTCCTTCTCAAGTGAGATCATGATCTTGACATTATTTGCCTGCTTTGCATACTTTGTTAGACTACATTTGGTATCATCTCTACATATCATATCTACATTTGGTATCATATTTACAATTGTTAGACTATTGATATTGGATATCATCTTTTCATGATCTTGCTTGATGCTAGTTTTGAGCTTATGATATAGTGCTTATCTTCTTTATGCTCATGGATTTCCATGCTTTTCATTGACTCTTTATGTGAGTATCTATTCTGGAATGCATGCTTGTACTATGGTTCTTTTGAACATTGTTTCAATTAGTTTCCTAGTGTGCTAGAATTGTTTATGCCATACATTTTATGGTGTTTATATCTCTATTTGGCATAACACCTTTGCATGATATAGATATTTGTGTATGCCCACATCGCACACTTCACTTAAATTTTGGCTGGAGATACTTTTGGAGATGATTTGGTATGACTACAATTTGTATCTCATGCCATTTTACTTAATTTGTGTTATTATTTAATAACATGACTTTGTACACATGGTTATAAATGATATTTCCACAATTGGTATCTGATATTTACTTCGTCGCTCGACGATTATATTGATTTGATAGCTTTGTTTGTATGAAAACATAGAATTGTTTTCCATGCACTCAATTAGCTAAACTATTGATCTATGTCAATATGATGATTTTGATTCCACCATGATGTATTTAATCATGTTCATGTCATTTGTCATGCTCATTGCTCAAGGACAGTCTATCACATTATGCTTAATGTTATAAATTTTGTGATAATTGAGTTT
This sequence comes from Scilla litardierei, assembly GCA_030789695.1. Lineage (NCBI taxonomy): Eukaryota > Viridiplantae > Streptophyta > Magnoliopsida > Asparagales > Asparagaceae > Scilla > Scilla litardierei. The sequence goes on from CM061131.1 coordinate 43,154,398, forward strand.
GTTTGGGTATTTGACACTATTTGATCACTTGTTTTCTTTCACAAGTGATGTCATGATTTTTGCAATTGTCACTTTTCTAACACTGCTCACACTACTATTTACAATTAGTATCTATTGTAATCTTTTATCACATATGCTTTTTGCTTATCTTTTTGTGATAATTGAGGGTGGTTGAGTTGTTGTTGGATATGTGCTCTTACATTTGATATCTTTATTTTGATATCTAGTTTTCAATTGGTAACTTTACATTAGAGAACTTTACAATTGATATCTCTACATTAGAGAAATAAACAAAGGATGTGCTTATTAAATGTTGAGTGTTAAACATTACCTTGAATCATATAGACTTTAAGTATGATCGTTCATGTATATGATTCAGGGGAGCATTGGAGCATTGGTTTATATTGATTACATTATATATATTTATATATATATATATATATATATTGGTAATCATGCTCATGTTTATGATGTGTATCACCTATATGATTTGTATTGTGTATGCATATTATTTCTGGTCATTCATGTGATATATACACAACCACATGTGATACACACACTATTAACTGCTGAATGATGCTATTGATTATTGATATTAACTTGATTGGCATCATTGCAGGGGGAGTAAGTATATTTAATGCACAATTATTTGTTTTATTTCTATTTGGTTTGTCATCATCAAAAAGGGGGAGAATGTATTGGACTCTCGACCTTGATTTTGATGATGATCAAACACAAATCATTGTGACTAACTCTTGTGTTTGCAGTTAGCTAAAAGTCACCAATTAGATTCAAGAAGATCAAGAGTGACTACACATGTTGATTCAAGTGGAGGACTTGGTAGATCAACAAAGGTGAAGCATTGGCTTGAAGAACTCAAAGGCTACTTCAACCTCAAGCCAATGACATCAACAAATGAATGGAGATTCAATCTAAAGAGAAGAAAGGAATGAATGAGTCAAAAGCTTCGAAGACTATGACGTTGAAGATATTCAAGTCATTCAACCAAAAGACTCAAGTCCATGAAGAATTATGGAGATCGTCGCCAAAGTAATTTGTTCATCTCAAGCGACGTCCCAAGACTTCCTCAGAACGCGTGATCGTTGTGCCTGGAGCTTCGTTGAAGCTCAAGTAGTATTCATGAAGTCAAGGGATTCGGATTCTCTATGTTGAAGCTTTGAAGACGGTTTGTTGTGTTTACTTTTATTGTCTTCTAGCTTCGGTTTAGTAGAATGTTAAGCCTTGAGTAGTACTTGCCTAGAATTCTTCATAACTTTTATATCTTATCTCTAGGATTGCCTTAGAAGCCATTAGAAACTTTCTCGTAGCTTATCGCTTCTTTTCTCAGCTTTGTATGCATCTTAGTTGGTTCAAGTAGAAGAATCAACCGATTAGATGACGATCTAGTCGGTTGGAAATTCTTCTTGAACCGACTAGACATCCTAGTTAAATTCAGCACATTCTCTGTTGGTCAATTAGTCGGTCCAAGAAGGTTCACCGACCGACTAGATGACGATCTAGTCGGTTGGAAATCCTTCTCAGACCGAGTAGTTGTCCTAATCAATTCAAGACCATTTGTTGACCAATTAGTCGGTCTAAGAAGGCTCACCGACCGACTAAATGACGATCTAGTCGGTTGGTGTTTCTTCTCAGACCGACTAGTTTTCCTTGTGAAATTCGACCTTTGTACTGTTGACCAGTTAGTTGGTTCAAGAAGGATGGTTAATGCATTAAAAGCCAATCTAGTCGGTCCAAGAAGGTTCACTGACCGACTAGTTGTCAATCTAGTCGGTTGATGATCCTTCTTAGACCGACTAGTTCTTACCCAAATTTCACAATCTTCTCTGTCTACCATCTAGTCGGTCCAAGAAGGTTCTCTGACCAACTAGTTGTCAATCTAGTCGGTTGATGATCCTTCTTAGACCGATTAAGCAGCTTCAGAAATAGATCCATTGGGCATTTAATGCCACGATTTTTGTGACCGTTTTGTCTCTTCCCTATATAAGTTTGTGTGCTTCTAACCAGGGATCCAAGGCTGAAATTAGAGACACTTTCACATCTTTGAAGAGAGCCATTCAACTCATATTCCAAGCTCTCTCATCTCACAAGAATCTCTCCCTTACTCTTTGAGCCCAATTCCTCAAGAGAGATTCTCATTCCTTGTGAGCTTCTCAAGCTAATAGCTTGAATCCAAGTCACCAACTCCTCCCTAGCCATCTATTGATGCTCATCTTGGTGGAGCTAGGGTTTGGTGATCTCATCTTTCCTCAAAATCCATTCTTGCCCTAAATTGGTAAGTATTTCTCAAGGCATAGGATTTTGTGGTAAGAAGTTTTATATTTCATTCTTTATACTTCTTAATTGTTGTATACTCACGGTGGTGAGAGGATTGGCTTGATCCCAAGTGGTGGGAGTCAAGATTTAGTTTTGCTCTCGGTTTGTGAGAGTTTGCTTAGTCCCAAGTTGTGGGATTAAGGACTTTGCGCTTTCCCGGGTTGTGGGATACACGGACATCGATTGTAGGTCGATTGCACTTGTTGGAGGTTTTCCACACGTGGGCTAAAGGAAATCTCTAGCGGTTTGCTAGAGTATCCGGAGGGGATCCGGGTGTTGCTGGAGTAGGGACACCGGTAACAAGTCGGGGAGACTTGGGTGGCACCGAACCAGGGTAGATTGCTTGTTTGCATTGCTTTATTCCTTGCATTGTTGTTCACTTATTGTATTCCGCATTTGTTGGTTAAGTATGGTTTTATTTGACGTAAATTCCTTATAATTCTATAAAACACTATTCACCCCCCTCTAGTGTTTGTTCCTCATAGCACAGGGTCACTACAGTAAAGACGGCCTTTCTCAATGGTGACATTGAGAAAGGCATCTATATAGTGCAACCAGAAGGGTTATCTCCAAAAGAAGATAACAGCTTGGTATGCAAACTAAAAAGTCTATCTATGGGTTCAAGCAGGCATCTCGTCAATGGTACCTTAAATTTCATCAAATTGTTCTCTCATTTGGTTTTGAGACCAACATTGTTGAAGATTGTGTGTACCATAAGTTCAGTATGAGGAGGTTTATATTTCTGGTATTATATGTCGATGATATTTTGCTTATCATCAGTGATGTAAAGCTTCTTCATGATACCAAGAAATTTCTATCAGAACATTTCGATATGAAAGATCTTGGAGAAGCATCATATGTGTTAGGAATTCAAATTCATCGTGATCGTTCAGGAGGAATTCTTGAATTATCACAAAAGGGTTACATCGAAAAGATACTGCAAAGGTTTGGCATGCAAAATTGTAGAGCACATGACATACCCGTGTCAAAAAGAGACAAATTTAGTCTTAAGTAGTGTCCAAATAATAATATTGAAGCCAAGTATATGGAGAATATCCCATAGGCATCTGCAGTGGGAAGTCTTATGTATGCACAAGTATGCACTCGACCAGATCTTGCATTTATAATAGGAATGCTAGGCAGATACCAAAGCAATCCAGGAAGAGAACATTGGGTAGCAGTTAAAAGAGTCTTTAGATACTTACAGAAGACAAAAGGTTATATGCTCATATATAGGAGGTCGGATAATCTTGAGATCATTGGGTATTCTGACTCCGACCTTGCTGGATGCCAAGACAGTAGAAAACCCACATCTGCCTACATTTTTCTACTAGCCGAAGGTGCGATTTCATGGAGAAGCACTAAGCAGACTCTCATTGCTTCCTCTACTATGGAGGCAGAGTTTGTTGCGTGCTACGGGGCATCAAATCACGCAAAATGGCTGCAAAACTTCATTTCAGGACTGCGGATTGTCAACGGTATTGAAAGGCCACTCAAATTATATTGTGACAATAGAGTAGTAGTCCTATATTCCAATAACAACAGGAGTTCGTCTAAATCTAGGCATATAGACATCAAATTCCTAGTTGTGAAAGAAAGAGTTCGGAATGGTTTAATAAGTATTGAGCATATAGGGACAAACTATATGGTTGCGGATCCGCTCACTAAGACATTAACGCCTTCAGCTTTTCATGAGCATGTAACTCATATGGGTGTTATAAATTTAGATGCCATTTGAAAAGTGGGAGTATATTATGTTTGTCCAGCTTAATACATAATGTAATGTCTTGACATTATTCAACTATTTATATAGTATTTCGGTCATTCAGTTATTATTATGATCTGAACTCCGATCTCATAAATTTACTTTCAGTTAGACCAGTTGGAAATAGGCATGCATAGATCACTTAGCATGTAATTTCCATGTCACACATCCACACTATCTATGTCATTTAGTTGAATTGATACTTGTAATCAATGCGAGCTTAGTCGCGTGAAATTTGGCAATAACTGCTCCTTTGGTTCCTGTATCAGTGAGACTAATGGACGAGATGTTTTAAATTCAGTTGTGTACACACATTCAGTTTTACAGAGTAATTTATGTGTGATTAAGATGGGTTATTTATACACATGGCTATGTAGTCCAAGTGGGAGATTGTTGGAATTATGGACTTCATAGCATTGTATATAACCCGTATTTGCATTTAGACGTGTGAACGCACACGTGTTGCATTAATTGTCACATGTATATTACTAAAGAATTAATTTAGGACCTAATTGTAATGATCAAATTAAGTTTTATGGTGCTATTTAATTAATAATAAGTGTGGGGACTTATTTGCAAATGTGTGAAATTCCTGATGTAATTACTAATTTCTGATGGACTAATTAGTAAAATGTAAAATCTATAATAAGGGGGGTGTGGTCCCTTGTTGACGTACGCTATATTTTTTACGCTCCCATTTAGAAAAGTGCGTAAGACAAAAGAGATATGAAAAGGGCTTCTCATCTCACTCTCTCCATTCGTACGATCAATAAGAAGACTCAACCCCACTTCTTCTTTCTTCCTTATCATGGATTCTTCTGGTATTATTCCGCATTCTCTCCAAACAATTTCTAGACAAGTTTTTCAATGTTATCATGAATTTCTGAAAATTCTTTCACAAATTTCGTGATTTCATTTCTTTCGTTCAATGGAGATGTGGTCGAATTTTTCATTGAATCGCAACGGGCTCATTGAATCCAGTATGTTGGGGTGTAAAACTAACCTCGACCGACCAACCAATCAACCTAGCAAATATAATCGATAATGTATGGCATCTACTTAGAACAAAGTATCAATGTCTTCGCAATGCCTGCAAATTATACGATTCTCTCTTACCCAAGAAGCACCAAAATACAGATACCGCAAACAGGAATAGTGCATTTACCAGGGACATTTCGGTTAGGCGGCGCGACGGTTGGGTTGATGGGCTGACTAGAGAAATCTTCCTCTACTCCCCCGCAGCACATCATATTTGAAGCTCAAGCGCGGACGAAAACAACCGAGGTAAATGGGATCATGAATCCACCCACAAACCCATCAAACCTCCCAACTCCCCCCACAAAACCAAAACAACCTGAAAAAAGACACAAACTTTCTCAAAAGATGGGATGAATTAATTGCTCACAATTAAAGAGATATCCCTCTTTTCCCCCTAAATTTTCAATTCACAAGCCAAGAAACATAATTTCCATCATAATGAATCAATGCAAACCCTAAGAAATTAAATCACGCAATTACCTTGAAACGCATAAATTTTCCAAAAGAAAAAGGGGAAATTTGGTAAAGAAATGTATCAAAGGACTGACCGAGATTTGATTAGCGAGGCCCCATATAGGTTTTGAGGAATTTGCCAATTCCCCAAACCAACAGACAAAAAAAATTAGAAGGGTAAATTAAGAAATAATTATTAAAATTGGGGGCAGAGAGAGGGAGAGAGCAATGAAAACGATAAATCGAAAAGATTGAGACGGAGATTGAGATCGAGAGAGGGACGAGGATGAAACGCCGGAGGAGTTTCGCGGGAAAACCGCCCTTCGTTTGTGCGGGTGGGTCCGAACAGGCCGCCACGTCATGATTTTGTTCGCGCCAACCCTTTGGGTTGCAGGCTTTCAGCTTCGGGCTTGTTCTTTTGTAGGAAAGTATAATTGGGAAAGTTGAGAAGTGTGGAATCTGATGAGAGAGAAATTTGTGTGTAGTTTGTTCTTTTTGTTGGAAAGTGGGGTTGGATTGTGGAGTTGGAAAGTTGAGGTGGGTCCCACTCCGTGTAGTGTGTTCTTTTGATTGAAAAAAATTGGGGGTAGAAAGTCATGTGGGGTCCACCATTTCAACAAAACAGAGAGCGTTGAAAGCTTAAAAAAAAATTTGGTGTTGCTTTTCTCCGATTGGAGAACGTGTGAACATGGGGCCCACTCACAGTTGGATTCCTATGTAATCCAAGCCGTTTGCAGGGAAAGCAAAAGACCTCTTGGAATCCTAAAAGTTGCGCCACCTCAGCGTAGATTCCGACTCAAAAATTTTGCCAACCGAACACACAAATTTTCTCTGCTCTTGGATTCCAATGAACAGTTTGTAAACAGTTTTTTTTTCGGATTCCTCTCTCGCCTTCCGGCAAAAGAACAGGCCCTTCATTTACCGTAAAAATAAAAATATAATGTAACAAAATAATTTACAGACATAATCCATCCATACGCTATGAATGTTGAAACTTGCATTCATATCTCGTGCAATAAATCTTATTTATTTAGATTACTACATCAATTTAGTTCATGCTGTGAAGGGAAAAGTAGAGTAATAGGTGTAAGGGATTAGGAGCCCCCTATCCTCATATATATAGCTTTCAATGAATGGGTGGATACCCAATGGGCCTCATGTGCCTATTCATAACACTTCCTCTTATCCAACCAACATTGAATAAGAGGTGGATTCTTCAGGATCCGAGTTAGGATAACTGCCTTGTTAAATAAAGAACAGTTTATCCATAACTTCCCATGTTTCAGGGATGTGTTTAGGGGTGAATACTTCAGGATCCAGAGCCAATGAGGTTGCCTCGTCAAAACCTTGACTATGGAAAACCATATGGGAAAAACCAATAGCCAAGGGAAAAGAGTACAACTCTGCGGTTGATTCCCCCCTCATCTGACCAAGTTTCAGACTTGTAGATTTCCTATGAATATATACATCAGTCTCATATGTATCTATTCATTCATAGTCCACTCATCCTGACCTAGTTTACATTTTCTCACTCTCTTCATCTCAATCCCATTTACAAGTTTTTCATAGGCACTAGTAGGCAGGGATTTGGTAAGCAAATCCGCCAAGTTTTTACATGATTGGATCTTCTGTACCTCAATCTGTTTTTGCTTCTGAATGTCATGCATCCAGAAGAACTTGGGGGAGATATGCTTCGTCTTGTCGCCTTTGATGTAGCCGTCCTGTAGATGGGCTATACATGTTGTATTATCTTCATGGTGTGGAGTAGGCTCAAGAACGCCAGTCATCAGGCCGATAGAGGTGAGGATGTGCTGGATCATAGAACGTAGCCAGAAACTCTCTTTGCTTGCTTCGTGGATTACTATAAGTTCTGAATGTGTGGATGAGATGGTCGTTATGGTCTGCTTCACAGATCTCCAAGATATGGCAGTGCCGCCATAGGTGAACATGTATCCGGTCTGAGACTTCTCTGTGTGAGGATCGGATCTGTAACTTGCATCAGCATAACCAACTAAACCCGTTGTTGTCCCTTTCCTGTAGAATAGACCTAAGTCTATGGACCCTTATAGGTAGCGCAGAAAATGCTTAACTCCGGCCCAGTACCGCTGTGTAGATGCAGCACTATATTGGCTAGTAGGTTGACTGCAAATGCTATGTCAGGACGAGTACAGTTAGCCAGGTAAAGGAGTGCACCGATTGCACTTAGATAAGACACTTCAAGTCCTAGTACTTCCTCCCCCTCTTACAGCGGTCGGAAAGGGTCTTTATACTCATCCAATGATCTAACGATCATTGGGGTACTGAGGAGGTGGCACTTATCCATTTGGAACTTTTTCACCAAGTTCAATGTATAAGTTGACTGATGTAACAGGATCACATCGTTAAGATGCTCTACTTGAAGATCTAAACAGAATTTTGACTTTTCGAGGTCTTTCATCTCGAAAGTTTCTGTCAGGCTTCTAGAAATCTCAATGGTCTCTCCAGGATATTCGATGAGGTTCAAGTCGTATAGACGGCTATAATGGCAAATCCTGTTGCCTTTGCTCTTATAAAGATGCAAGGCAGACTGCGTCATTTGCAAATCCTTGATTTGTGAGGAATTCGCTCAGTCTATTATACAATATCCTTCCAGATAGTTTAAAACCATATAATGTTCTTTGCAATTTCACTGAGTAAACGTCACGTTGTCTCTCTTTTAGTGCTGCAGGCAAAGAATAACCGTCAGGCAATCTCATATAGATGTCTTGGTCTAAATTGCCATATAGGTATGCAGTCACGACGTCCATAAGCTGCATATCTAAACCCTCTTGAGCTGTCAAGCCAATGAGGAATCGGAAGGTGATCGCATCCATGACCCGAGAGTATGTGGCTTCAAAATCCACCCCTGGACGTTGGGTAAAACCCTGCGCTACAAGCCTTGCTTTGTAGCGAACGATCTCATTCTGTTCATTACTTTTTCTAGCAAATACCCATTTATAACCCACAAGTTTTACACCTTTTGGTGTCTGGACAATAGGTCCGAAGACCTTACGTTTTGTGAGTGAATCCAACTCCACTCATATTGCTGCTTTCCACTTTGGCCAATCATCTCTGCTTTGACATTCTGTCAGAGAGTGGGGTTCAATATCATCGTCGCAGTACGCGACGCTGATGGCAATATTACACGCAAATGTGTCATCTATAAGTGTGCTCTTTCTGTCCCAATACTCCACAGTTCGTACAAAATGTATCGAAACTTCATTTTTTCCCGGTTTTTCCTTTGTTTGAGAGTTTGGAAGAGATGGGGGAGCAGGGCTTATAGTAGCGTCATGTGGTGGTATTGTTTTACCATTGCCAAGGGTCCTACTCTTTCGAGGGACTTGGTCCTTGGATCCCGTTAGTCGTCCTCTCTTTTTAAGAGGTCCAACCATCTCTGTTGCAGGCGGATTGCATCCATTTTGCAGTATGTCAATCCTAGCTGGAGTGTTAGTAGCAAGGACGTGTGATCTGACAATCTTCTGGTTGTCAGTAAATTTGTCCGGCAAGAAATAGATAGTGTTTTGGATATGGAGAATCTTCAAGACCTCCTCCTCACACTGGCTTGTGGGCCGATCAAAGTGACTTAGTGTCTTTGTATTCCAAGTGATACTCTCTGAAGCTTCAGGCTTCTTGGTTTGTAAGCCTAGTTTTGGAAATGATGTTTCATCAAATTCACAGTCTTCTAGACGTGCCTTAAAAAACGTCTCTCGTAAGGGGTTCTAGGAATCTTATTATGGAGGGCGTGTCAAACCCAACATAAATACCTAGACGACGTTGTGGACCCATCTTTGTCCTTTGTGGGGGGAACTATGGGGACGTATACTGCACAACCAAATATTCTCAAGTGTGAGACAATTTGTGGAACTCCAAGTGCAAATTGCATAAGAGAAGATGATTGACCTCCAGAAGGTCTTAACTTTATTAAGGATGCAGCATGCAATATTGCATGACCCCAAGCATTCACTGGCAACTAGGATTGAAGTAATAACGGACGAGCAATCCATTGCAGTCTCTTAATTAGAGATTCTGCTAACCCATTTTGGGTGTGAACATGTGCTACAGGATGTTCGACTTCAATGCCATGTGCTTGGCAATAGTCTAGAAAGACTTGTGATGTAAACTCTCCCGCATTATCCAGACGAAGTTTCTTTATCTGGTAGTCGGGGAAGTGGGCCCGAAACCTGATTATCTGAGCTAAAAGCTTAAGACAGTGCTAAGTTACTGGTGGACAGTAGACACACATATGACCACTTAGTAGATGCGTCTATCAGGATCATAAAGTACCTGAAAGGACCACTTGATTAGTGTATAGGCCCACAAATGTCTCCATAGATTCTTTCCAGAAAGCTTAGAGACTCCAAGTCCACTTTAAGTGGAGAGGGTCTCGTAATTAGTTTACCCTTGTAACAGGGTGGACATTGAAATTTTCCTATTTGAAGAATCTTCAGGTTCTTCAAATTTATACCCCTTGAGCTTTTTATGATGCGGTACATCATAACAGATCCAGTGTGTCCTAGTCTACTATGCCAGAGTTGGAATTCTAGTGTTTGGGGGCACTGCAGGTGCTCCGTTAATAATGCTTCTGGAGAGTGAATACTTGTTTGGTAGAGTCCAGTGGGGAGTCCCTCGAAACGTTCCACAATGGTTTTTGTACCATTTGTAAGATACGTTATGTGCAAGTATTCCTTTTTATTATCCTCGACCTTCTCTAAGTGATACCCGTTTAAACGGATATCTTTAAAGCTTATGAGGTTTCGGATTGATTTAGGTGATTATAACGCATCTCTAATTTTAATGAGTGTGTTATTGGGGAGAAATATGATTGCTTCCCCTGATCCTTCTATTATATCAGCTGGTCCTGAGATTGTTCTCAATGGACCAGAACAGCTATTAATGCTCGTAAAGTAGTCTGTATTTTGAAGGATTGAGCGTGTTGATGCACTGTCCACTATGTTGAGTATTGGTGTTTCATACCAATGTTATTTTGATGATGATCACAACATTATGTTGTTGCTAATGACTCTCTTGTTTTAGTCTCTTGGTTACATTTCAAGAATATCATTTTTGGAGACTAAACACTTGGTGCAAGGATGGACATCAAGTGGAGAAGGGCCAAAGGTTGGACTCAAGGGGTGCCAAAGCTTGGAGATGATGGGAAGCATCAAGGCTCAAGATTGAAGCCATAGACTCTAAGGAAAGCATTGTAATCCATGTAAAATTTCCTTTATTGCTTTCTCTCTCGTTTGAGTATAGGTTTAATGTAATGCATTGATAGATGGTCTACTCATACATGCATATGCATTTAACCATCTTAGTGAGCCTTAGGATTATCATAGAATCCAACCCAATAGGTTCATCTTGTCCAAAGACTCATTTGGAGTCTCTGGCTTCCCTACATTCGTCTGCTGAAGGATTCACAGTCGACTGGGTGATTCCAGTCGCCTGTCGAACCTTCTACAGTCGACTGTGGTGCACTGCTCAAGTCATCATTTGATTGACTCTACTTGAGCTTTTTGCATCAGTCGACTGATGATCAATTTACAGTCGCCTGTATATGTACAGTCGCCTGTCAAAGGGTCAACAGTCGTCTGAAACGCGTAAGTGCAAATATTCTATCTCTGTGTTTTTCTCCATCTCCTGCAGCAGTCGACTGATAAAGGATTTACAGTCGCCTGTCTATTTTGCAGTCGACTGTATTTTTGTCATCAGTCACCTGTATGCTTATTGGGAGAAAGAGTGCAATTCTCTGTTTTATTCCATCCCCTTTAGCAGTCGCCTGCTGAGGGCTTTACAAGCGCCTGTCCTGTTTACAATCGACTGTATCGTCTTCATCAGTAGACTCTTAAGGCTCAGATTATAGCCGTTGGATATTTTCTAGCCGTTGGATAGTCAACTGTCATTTGTTCATCAGTCGACTGTCAATGACGTTTCTGTCCAGAAATTAGCAGTTGCAGCTTTTTGTTTTTGGCTGTTTTCTTGGGTTTTGAGAGTTGATATAGGGTTCCTATATTATGAGAGGGTTGAGTTCATAGGAACTTCTTGATGCTATTGAAATCCTTAGAGATTAAATAAGCCACTCTCAAACTCTCTCATTTCCCTCATAGAGCTAATTCTCCTTTTCATGCAATGAAGTCAAGCTCAAGGGAAATCATCCAAGTGCTTTCAAGTTAATCTCAACCCTTGGAGATCCTCTTCTATGCCTTGCATTCATATATGAGTAAGTACATCTTAAGGCATAGGTAAGAGTATTTGTTTTACTTGGTGTTTTCTTGTTACACTATTCTCTTTGTGGGAATTAGTCTCTCTCTTTGTGGGAGTATTTCTCTTAGTGGGAATATGATATTTTCTTAGTGAGAATAACTCTCTTTGTGGGAGTTTGGTGTCCTAGTGTAGGGCTAACCCTAATTCTCTGAGTGGGAGTTAGTAATTCTCTAGGTGGGAGTTTGACCCTTGTGTAGAGTTGGTTGGGTCCTTGTGTAGGGCAAAATCCTCTTGGTGAGGTATCTCTTTGTGGGATTTGTATTCACTTCTCTTTGTGGGAATTATAGTGAATATTAGTGTGGCTGGACGTACCCAAGTTTGGGAACCAGGGTAACTATTTGTGTTTGCGTTTGGATTGATTGTGTCGATTAATTCCTCTTGCATTTATTATTCCGCATTTGCAAGTTTAATTTTAATTGGACAATTTATTGCCATTACACTATTCACCCTCCCTCTAGTGTGTTTTGTTAGTATTGCAAGGGTAAGGCGATACTTACAATTGGTATCAAAGCGAGATTATATCATACTGCAACGATGGCATTCAACGCTACATCTGCGTCTTATAAAGAAGGTCGTTCTACCGTTCGACCCCCGCTCTTCAACGGAACCAACTACCCAAGTTGGAAGATCAGGATGATGATCTACATGGAGGGTCAAGACCTATGGGACATTACAGAGGTGTCATTTGAGAAGCCTATTACACCTGCGGCTTCAAGAATAAAGACGGAGAAGAACTCGATCAAATTCAATGCGAGGGCTATGAATGCATTCCATTGCGCCCTCTCAGCAAATGAGTTCAACCGCATTTCCATGTGCAAAACGGTCAACGAAATTTGGCATACTTTGGAGATATGTCATGAAGGGACTACTAAGGTAAAGAAATCTAAACAAACTGTGTTTAGATTTAAATATGAAATGTTTAAAATGCAGGAAGGAGAAAGCATTTTAGAGATGTTCACAAGATTCACAGATATCGTGAACGCTTTGGAGGGACTTGGGAAGATGATTTCCCAAGAGGATCGTGTAGAGAAGATCCTTGATTCTCTCACATCTCATTGGGAATCAAAGGCCAACGGAATTTTGGAGTCATATGACATGTCCAAATACATCGTTGAGGAGTGCATTGGAAATCTGATGGCGTACGAAGTGAAGCTTCAACACAAGAAGGAGATTCAACCATCGAAGCCTGAGAAGTCGGAGAAGCAAAAAGGGGGTTGCATTCCATGCCAAGGAGGAGCCAATCAAATGGAGGAAGAAATTCCATCGAGAAGCTCCTAGTGAAGAAGATGAACAAGAAAAGACTAGTGGAGAAGAAATTGAGGATCTTGCCAAACAATTCAAGGCATTCCTCAAGTGCAAGGAAGGTAAATCTTTGTCAAAGTTTGCCTCCAATTCTAACAAGGTTCATACTTGTTACACTTGCAATGGAAAAGGTCATCTATCCACCGAATGCCCTTCCAAACCCAACAAAGAGACTTACAAGGGTAAAGGAAAGATGCATTGAAAAGAGAAGTCCAAGTCCAAGAACTACAAGAAGAGGCTTGTCGGGACATTTGATGACTCGAGTGAGGATACATCAAGTAATGAAGAAGATGATGACAAGGAGAAAGCTCACGCGTACTTTGCGGCAATTGATGTTCCTACACCAATCCCATCTGGCTCAAATGAAGAAGAGTTAGAAGCTTGACTCAACTCCTGTGAGGAACTGGGCCTCATGGCTATCGAGGAGGATTCATCGTCAAGTTCTAGAGAGGAAGAAGACGATGATGAGATTGAGGAGAAGATCTCATACGAGGAGCTTGAATATCAGCTCGATATGGTCTCCTAAGAACTAGTAAGTGCATCAACACTTACAATAGATTAAAAGCTAAATATAAGATTGCTAAGAGTAGATTACATGAACTAAAACTAGCTTGTGTAAACAATGATGATATGCATAGTTGTGACACTAGTGAGAGAGACACACTCCTCTCTCAAGTTAAGGAATTGAGTTTGTCTAATGATAATCTTGTTACTCAAAACCTTAGCTTAGAAACTCGCATTCAACAACTTTCGTTGAAATATGAAGAGGAATCACGTAAGCTCACAAGCTTTGTGTATTCTAGGGATTCACTCCACGGTTTACTTGAAAAACAACATCCGGCAAACCATAGAGGAGGTTTGGGGTATATTCAAAATGTGGTATCCAAACCCACCTCTAATTCCTTTTGTGGTGCAAATACAAGAAATATTGCTAAAACACCTAAGAAGAATCACCATGCTCTCTTGTATAACAATAACATCAACAAGAAGCATGTAAATTACAAGGTGATGCGGAAGAATGAAAACTCTTCATTTTTTGCTAAGAAGCAAAATTCTCATTCTATGCATGCCAAGAAATTCTTTTCTACACGTAAGCATGTCACATCCACCCCTCTTGTAAAGACAAAACCCTTGCCTAGGAAATCCTTGAGTTTATGGATTTCCACTAAGGTTAGTGTGCAAAAGAAGGATTGTAACGACTGGTTTTCATGTATCTGGATTTATTATATTATATTATATGTTTTGGTGGATTTTCTCCTTATATGTGGTTTTCGTTTTCGTAACTTTCATTTTCGATCGTTTCGTCGTGTTTTCTTAGCTTCTTCCTTAGAGTCGTCGATTTTGGAGCATGTCATTCGTGACGGGCTTCGTATTGGTCATATCTTATTGTTAGATCAAGCCTAGGAGTCTTAGGAATCGATCCCGGAGCTTCGCGCTCCATTTCGGAACTTTTGGTGCTCATTAGCCGGTGTAAGAAGGGGCACCAACCGACTATATGACGATCCAGTCGGTCGGCAAACCTTCTTGAACCGACTAGTTGGCTTTGTAAATTTCTCAGGAGTTACTGTTTGTCGTTAGTCGGTCTAAGAACGTTGGTTGACCGACTAGGTTGCAAACTAGTAGGTCAGCAATGCTTCTTCAACCGACTAACTCATCAACTATTTTTGGTACTAGTTACTGTTCCTTCTTAGTCGGTCTAAGTTCATCTTTCGACCGACTAGTTTTTAAACTAGTCGGTTAAGTTATGTACTCAGACCGACTAATTCTTAGTTCTTCTGAACAGTCGAGTACTGTTTACTCTTAGTCGGTCTAAGAACGTTCATCGACCGACTAGATGCTAAACTAGTCGGTCAGTAGTTGTTCTTTGACCGACTAAATCTAAATCCTATTTCTGTACAGGAGTTGCTGTTTGGACTTAGTCGGTCTGCGTTGGTCAACCGACCGACTAGTTCCCAAACTAGTCGGTCAGTGGTTGTTCTCTGACCGACTAATCAGTGCCAAAACCCTAATTTCTGGGCAGCCGCCAGCCCTTCCTATTTAAACCCCTCCCAAACGTTTTCTTCTCCTTCCTCACGACCCAAAACCCTAGTTTCTCCCCTATTGATCCCCCTACTACCTCAAACCATTATTCCTTCATCCCAAGCCCAAAATCCATCATCCAAACTCTCCCTTAACACATTCTACCTCTCATCTTCCTCAAAATCTCATCAAACCCCCAAAATTCCCCAAAACCCTATTTCTCCAAACTTCTCCATCCATTTCCAGATTTGAACCATAGGTTCACCGGAGCGTTTCTTCCGTCGCCATGGTTACTCGACATCATTCTCCCGTTTCCTATACGGTAATAACCGATCTCTTAATGTTTTCATAACCCGTTGTGTTTTTGTGAAACCCTAATGAAATGGATGTTGTTTTGATGGTTGTTTCTCCATAACAGCGACTTCCACGTAGATTAGCGTCCGTGGGACGAACACTCGTGATCGTCATCCTCGGTGCTAGGCAAGTGAAACTTGCCACTTAGGGTTTAGGCCATGTTTTAGGACATTTGCTTGTTGTAGGCGTAAAAGAGACTAGGCGACGAAATGATACTCGTCTAGGCGCAAATTGAGGAACTAGCTTGACAACGAAGCTAGATCCGACATTTATCATGTTGTACAATTACCATGTAATGTTTAATTTCCATTAACGGTACACAAATTAATTGTCATGACATTGCATTCTTTAAGTGTTTCCGTGATTGCGTAGCTTCGCTACAATGCTTGTGTTCATGGCTCGTGTTCCAGAAGCGGGCCATGTGTTGGTTGATAGCCAAAGCCCGAACTACTTGTTTCCGGCTAGGTGCACCCCTACGCCAAATGCTTATGAATCGTGAACTAGAATGCGAGCTCCTGTGCGGGGCAACCCTGGCTCATTACTGAGCTCGTGTGCGGGGACCTTGGCTCGTTTACATGTGGGTATTGGGGGTAAGAGTTAAGCGGCCAATCAACTGGGAGTCTGCCCGATCAGCAACTGCAGTGGTAAGGCGTAAACTCTGGGTTCTGGGGTAGTGTTAAGCGGCCAATCAGCGTGAATGTCAAACCATTCAGCTATAAGGCGTAAACATCTACAAACGACTTGAAACGTGACTAGTGAAATGATTGAGATTGTTAGTAGCTTGGCTACTCTTGACTTGTCCCGATAATTGTTCTCTTGTACTTATTGTTTCATCATGTCTTGCCTGTGCACTCATGTTATAACTGCCATGTCATGCATACTATAACTGCTAGGTTGTTAGTTTGCCTTACTTTCAGTTTCCTTGCCCAAGTCTTTTAGACTTGCTGATATGTGCCCCTTTACTCTTTTGGGTGACACATGTTAGATCATGTGCCTGAGTACTTTGTTGAGGACGAGGTGTTTGCTGACGCCGAGCCCGAGCCTGTGTTAGGCGGGGAGTACGTGGACACTGGGGACCAGTCCTAGTGTCTTCGTTGAGCTTTTCCTTTTGTTTAGACTGTTGTTTTGTTGTCGGTGCGTAGCACCTATACTTTGTTACGTTGTTGCTTTTGTTGGCCTTGTTCTGGGCCTTTAGACTCTTTCTTTTAGCCTGGTGGCTTTTCTGGATGTTGAACTTAATTTTCATGTTGGACAAATTATGAGATATAAGAATTGTATTTTCTGTCTCTCCTTGTGTTATTATTGTTGTTCCGTTTGTGGTTACAGGGACCTGCTTATGTTTTATTGACGCTTATCGGGTTTGGGGTTTCACAGCTCCACTCTCGTGCGGACCTTTTCACGTCTCGCCTCCATTTTAGGGAAGCGGGGCGTGACAGGTTTTGTTGGTGGCCCATGCAGGTCCTCTTCTGTTACTGCAATTATCGGAATAACGATAATAATATTTGAACGTCCAATAAACTGAGTTCGACGTCTGAGTCATAAGCTATGAGTCTAATCTGCTTCGTTTTCTGTGTCATTAGATGGCAGGAAGGCGATTCACCCGTGGTGGAGGTAGTGGCGCGTCCCCTCATGATGAGGAGCCTGAGCGGGAACCCACCAATGGAGAGATGATGCGGATGATGCTTCAGATGATGCAAGTGCAGCAGAGCGTGCTCCTGCAAGTCCATAATGATCCACTTGCTCGAGCTTCCCGGGCACTTCCGGATGTCCCTCGCTCCGAGCCGGGAGCGAAGCAATTTCGGGAGCTGGGTCCCGCATATTTTGATGGGTCTGAGGGTCCTCTGGCTACCGATGAGTGGATTCGGAACATTGAGGATAACTTGAAGATGGCAAAGATCACCTCGGCTGGATGGGTTGATTTAGCGAAGAGGCAACTCAAGGATAACGCTCGGAACTGGTGGGATGCGGAAGAGAAGATGTTGCTGGAGCCGATAGCTTGGACTACCTTCAAGTCCAGGTTTGATGAGGAGTTCTTCCCAAATGCTGTTAGGAAGGAGATGCTGCAGCGCTTTATTGATCTGAAGCAAGGGAGCTTGACGGTGGACCTGTACCACCAAGAGTTCACTAGGCTGAGTCGGTTCGCACCGAAGATGGTGCAGGATGCTGATGAGAGGGCTCAGAGGTTTCTGCATGGACTTGCTTTGGAGCTCCAGAGTTTTGTGTCTTCCTCTGATCTGGAATCTTATCAGAAGGTTCTGGTCGCTGCGAGGAGGCAGGAGCTGAACCTGAGTCAGAGGAGAGGACATGTTTCCGGTGCTGGGAAGAGGCATATGGAGCAGGCCAGGGTGGTGGTTAGGCCTGGTTTCAAGCCTAATCAGCCAGCTCAGTTCAAGAGGCAAGGAGGGCCTGTTCTGAAGACTTGCCATTTCTGCGACAAGTCTGGCCACATCAAGGATCAGTGTAGGAAGTTTCTGGGCCAGTGTTTGGTTTGTGGTGATGCTTCCCATGTCGCGAAGGATTGTCGGCATGCGAATCAGCTGCGGAGGGCACCTGTTGCAGCACAGCCGTTGCAGCAGCGAGCGTCTGTTCCTACTGGACGTGGAGCAGCTCTTGTTCCACAGAGGTAGGCTTTTCAGCAGGCTATTCCGCCAAGGAGGCAGGCTTTTCTGATGACCGCTGTGGAGAGCGAGGCTGTGGATGAGGTTATCGCAGGTAATCCTCAATCTAGCTGTTACTTTCCTAGCTGGTTTTGATTGCTAGATTGTGTTGTTTGCTTGAACATAATTGTTTGCTAGACTAGGGTTTGATTGTTAATTGCTTGTTAGGTGTGGTTTTGGTGTGCACATTTCCTGCACGAGTCCTCTTTGACTCTGGTGCATCGATGTGCATTATTTCTCGGAGCTTCGTTGAGAAGCATTCCTTGTCGACGTCCCCTCTTCCCAAGAGTTGGAATATCGTTACAGGGAATGGCGTGGTCTCGGTGCATCGTGGTTGCAATTCTTGCTCGTTGGTGGTCTGTGGACATGAGCTTTACGCTGATTTCATTGTCCACGACATCATCAACTATGATGCAGTTCTTGGGATGGACTGGCTTGCGAGCTTCTATGCTACGATCGACTGTCGGAGGAAGAAGGTGGTGTTCGAGATTTCCGGACATCCAGTATTTGAGTTCAGCCGTGGTAGCAGTTCGCTTGGTCCTGTCAGATTTCGGGCAAAACCGGTGGAGGTTGTGGCTATGCAGATGGAGCTGGATAGGCCAGCTGTGGTGCGAGATTTTGATGACGTCTTCCCCGAGGAGATGTCTGGTTTGCCACCTGATCGAGCTCTAGAATTTTCTATTGATCTTGTTCCGGGAGCGCAGCCGATTTCGAAGGCGCCGTATCGTATGGCGCCTGCAGAATTGGAAGAGTTGAGGAAGCAGCTGGATGAGCTTTTGCTGAAGGGTTATATCAACCCTAGTGTGTCTCCGTGGGGAGCACCGGTGCTACTGGTGAAGAAGAAGGATGGTTCGCGTCGCATGTGCGTGGACTATCGGGAGTTGAATGCGGTGACCATCAAGAATAAATACCCTTTGCCTCGCATCGATGATATTTTTGATCAGCTTGGAGGTTCGAGGGTGTTTTCTAAATTGGATTTGAGGAGTGGTTACCATCAGTTGAAGGTGAAGAAGGGAGATGTTCCGAAGACAGCGTTCAGGACGAAGTATGGACACTACGAGTTTGTGGTTATGCCTTTCGGTGTAACCAATGCACCCGCAGTTTTCATGAATCTGATGAACCTGATTTTCTATGACTTTTTGGATAAGTTTGTCGTTATCTTTATTGACGGCATTCTGATCTATTCAAGGTCGGAGGAGGAGCATGCATCGCACTTGAGGACGGTATTGGAGACTTTGAGGAAGCATCGGTTGTATGCTAAATTTTCGAAGTGCGAGTTTTGGCTGGACAGAGTTGCTTTTCTCAGGCATGTGGTGACTGGAGATGGTATTTCAGTGGATCCCGAGAAGATTAGGGCCATCAGAGAGTGGCCTGTTCCGTCGTCTGCGTCTGAGATTCGGAGTTTCCTTGGGCTTGCTGGTTACTATCGACGTTTCATTAAGGACTTTTCCCGTATTGTTGAGCCGATGACCAGGTTGACGCGGAAGGATGTACCTTTTGTTTGGTCGGGTGATTGTGAAAGTGCTTTTGGTGTTCTGAGGGAGAGGTTGACGACTGCCCCTATTCTTGTTGTGCCTGATCGCAGCGGTGGATTTGAGATCTTTTGCGATACTTATGGCAAGGGTCTAGGTTGTGTGTTGCATCAGCACGGGCATGTTGTGGTGTATGCGTCTCGTCAGCTTAAGGTTCATGAGAAGAATTACCCGACGCATGATTTGGAGTTGGCTGCCGTTGTGTTTGCTCTTAAGATTTGGAGGCACTTCTTGCTGAGTGAGAAAGTGAAGATTTTCACCGATCACAAAAGCTTGAAGTATATTTTTACTCAGAAGGAGCTCAACATGCGACAGCGTCGATGGTTGGAGCTCATGGCGGATTATGAGATTGATTTGCAGTATCACCCTGGCAAGGTGAATGTGGTTCCTGATGCGCTGAGTAGGCTTCCAGCGGTGATGATTTTGACTTCGCAGTGGAGATTGCAGCAGGATTTTTGCGAGTCTGGTGTTGAGATTGTTCTTCCTGGGGAGGCTTCTTCGTTGATGTGTATGCAGATACAGTCGACGATTGTGGATCGGATCAAGGCTGGCCAGGCTGAGGATCCGAAGCTGGTGAAGATTCGGGAGCAGGTGGAAGCCGGTCTGCGGACTGACTTTTTGATTCATGAGGATGGCTCGCTGAGGTTTGGAGCCAGGTTGTGTGTGCCAGCTAGAGATATTAGAGAGAAGTTGATGGTGGAGGCACACAGTTCGCCGTATTCTGTGCATCCTGGTGGCACCAAGATGTACCAGGATCTTCGTTTGAACTATTGGTGGCATGGCATGAAGAGGAGTGTGGCTCGGAGTGTAGCCAAGTGCTTGGTTTGTCAGCAAGTAAAGGCGGAGCATCAGCGTACGGCCGGGTTGCTACAACCGCTTCCGATTCCGGAGTGGAAATGGCAACACATCACTATGGATTTCGTGACTGGACTACCTTGGAGTCCGAAGCACAATGACACGATTTGGGTGATCGTAGACGGATTGACCAAATCCCCACACTTTATTCCGTTCCGAGTGGGACAGTCCACTGAGGCGCTAGCGAGGAGATATATGGAGGTAAAATTCTTTTACTCTCCGTTTTTATTTCCTTTTCCTAGTTTGGATAGTGATGTAACGTGAATCGTGCAGGAGGTCGTGCGACTTCACGGAGTCCCCGTGAGTATCGTGTCAGACAGAGACACGAGGTTCACATCTCAGTTCTGGCACAGTTTGTAGAAGAGTTTGGGTACGCGTCTGAGTTTCAGCACGGCGTACCATCCGCAGACTGATGGCCAGTCCGAGAGGACGATTCAGATCTTGGAGGACATGCTGAGGGCGTGCATGTTGGATTTCAAGGGTTCATGGGAGGACCATCTACATTTGGTGGAGTTTTCTTACAACAACAGCTTCCAGGCGAGTATTGGCATGACGCCTTTCGTCGCTCTTTATGGGGGGAAATGTCGACCGCCATTGAGTTGGGATGACGTTGGTGATCGGGAGTTGTTGGGACCTGAGATGATCGTGGAGGCCGTGGATCTCGTCAGGAACATTCGGGAGAGGTTGAGGATTGCTCAGGAGCGTTTTAAGCATTGGGCGGATGCTAAATGTCGTCCTTTGGAGTTTCAGCCGGGCGACCATGTGTTTCTGAGGATTTCCCCGAATCGTGGAGTGATTCGTTTTGGGAAGCGAGGGAAGTTGAGCCCGTGATACATTGGACCGTTTGACATTCTGGAGGGAGTTGGCGAGGTAGCTTATCGCTTAGCCTTGCCGCCATCTTTGGAGGGAGTTCACAATGTTTTCCATGTGTCGCAGCTTCGTCGATACATTAGCGATCCATCTCATGCTGTGGATTTCTCGGAGATTACCGTTCGCCCCGATATGACGTATGACCAGCAGCCAGTGCAGATTATGGATAGGCGTCAGAAGTCACTTCGGAACAAGATTGTCAATCTTGTGAGGGTGATGTGGCGACACGGCTCGCCTGGAGAGTCTACTTGGGAGAATGAGGATGAGATGCGAGAGCGTTTCCCACTTTTGTTCCCGGACACGTGAGTGTTGGAAATTCCGAGGACAGAATTTTTCTTAAGTTGGGGAGGATGTAACGACTGGTTTTCATGTATCTGGATTTATTATATTATATTATATGTTTTGGTGGATTTTCTCCTTATATGTGGTTTTCGTCTCCGTAACTTTCATTTTCGATCGTTTCGTCGTGTTTTCTTAGCTTCTTCCTTAGAGTCATCGATTTTGGAGCAAGTCATTCGTGACGGGCTTCGTATCGGTCATATCTTATTGTTAGATCAAGCCTAGGAGTCTTAGGAATCGATCCCGGAGCTTCGCGCTCCATTTCGGAACTTTTGGTGCTCATTAGCCGGTGTAAGAAGGGGCACCGACCGACTAGATGACGATCCAGTCGGTCGGCAAACCTTCTTGAACCGACTAGTTGGCTTTGTAAATTTCTCAGGAGTTACTGTTTGTCGTTAGTCGGTCTAAGAACGTTGGTTGACCGACTTGGTTGCAAACTAGTCGGTCGGTAATGCTTCTTCAACCGACTAACTCATCAACTATTTTTGGTACTAGTTACTGTTCCTTCTTAGTCGGTCTAAGTTCATCTTTTGACTGACTAGTTTTTAAACTAGTCGGGTAAGTTATGTACTCATACCGACTAATTCTTAGTTCTTCCGAACAGTCGAGTACTGTTTACTCTTAGTCGGTCTAAGAACGTTCATCGACCGACTAGATGCTAAACTAGTCGGTCAGTAGTTGTTCTTTGACCGACTAAATCTAAATCCTATTTCTGTACAGGAGTTACTGTTTGGACTTAGTCGGTCTGTGTTGGTCAACCGACCGACTAGTTCCCAAACTAGTCGGTCAGTGGTTGTTCTCTGACCGACTAATCAGTGCCAAACCCCTAATTTCTGGGCAGCCGCCAGCCCTTCCTATTTAAACCCCTCCCAAACGTTTTCTTCTCCTTCCTCACGACCCAAAACCCTAGTTTCTCCCCATTGAGCCCCCTACTACCTCAAACCATTATTCCTTCATCCCAAGCCCAAAATCCATCATCCAAACTCTCCCTTAACACATTCTACCTCTCATCTTCCTCAAAATCTCATCAAACCCCCAAAATTCCCCAAAACCCTAGTTCTCCAAACTTCTCCATCCATTTCCAGATCTGAACCCTAGGTTCACCGGAGCGTTTCTTCCGTCGCCGTGGTTGCTTGGCACCATTCTCCCGTTTCCTATACGGTAATAACCGATCTCTTAATGTTTTCATAACCCGTTGTGTTTTTGTGAAACCCTAATGAAATGGATGTTGTTTTGATGGTTGTTTCTCCATCACAGCGACTTCCCTGTAGATTAGCGTCCTTGGGACGAACCCTCGTGATTGTCATCCTCGGTGCTAGGCAAGTGAAACTTGCCACTTAGGGTTTAGACCATGTTTTAGGCCATTTGCTTGTTGTAGGCGTAAAAGAGACTAGGCGACGAAATGATACTCGTCTAGGCGCAAATTGAGGAACTAGCTTGACAACGAAGCTAGATCCGACATTTATCATGTTGCACAATTACCACGTCATGTTTAATTTCCATTAACGGTACGCAAATTAATTGTCATGACATTGCATTCTTTAAGTGTTTCCGTGATTGCGTAGCTTCGCTACAATGCTTGTGTTCCTGGCTCGTGTTCCAGAAGCGGGCCATGTGTTGGTTGATAGCCAACGCCCGAACTACTTGTTTCCGGCTAAGTGCACCCCTACGCCAAATGCTTATGAATCGTGAACTAGAATGCGAGCTCCTGTGCGGGGCAACCCTGGCTCATTACTGAGCTCGTGTGCGGGGACCCTGGCTCGTTTACATGTGGGTATTGGGGGTAAGAGTTAAGCGGCCAATCAACTGGGAGTCTGCCCGATCAGCAACTGCAGTGGTAAGGCGTAAACTCTGGGTTCTGGGGTAGTGTTAAGTGGACAATCAGCGTGAATGTCAAACCATTCAGCTGTAAGGCGTAAACATCTACAAACGACTTGAAACGTGACTAGTGAAATGATTGAGATTGTTAGTAGCTTGGCCACTCTTGACTTGTCCCGATAATTGTTCTCTTGTACTTATTGTTTCATCATGTCTTGCCTGTGCACTCATGTTATAACTGCCATGTCATGCATACTATAACTGCTAGGTTGTTAGTTTGCCTTACTTTCAGTTTCCTTGCCCAAGTCTTTTAGACTTGCTGACATATGCCCCTTTACTCTTTTGGGTGACACATGTTAGATCCTGTGCCTGAGTACTTTGTTGAGGACGAGGTGTTTGCTGACGCCGAGCCTGAGCCTGTGTTAGGCGGGGAGTACGTGGACACTGGGGACCAGTCCTAGTGTCTTCGTTGAGCTTTTCCTTTTGTTTAGACTGTTGTTTTGTTGTCGGTGCGTAGCACCTATACTTTGTTACGTTATTGCTTTTGTTGGCCTTGTTCTGGGCCTTTAGACTCTTTCTTTTAGCCTGGTGGCTTTTCTGGATGTTGAACTTAATTTTCATGTTGGACAAATTATGAGATACGAGAATTGTATTTCCTGTCTCTCCTTGTGTTATTATTGTTGTTCTGTTTGTGGTTACAGGGACCTGCTTATGTTTTATTGACGCTTATCGGGTTTGGGGCTTCACAGCTCCACTCTCGTTCGGACCTTTTCACGTCTCGCCTCTATTTTTAGGGAAGCGGGGCGTGACAAGGATAGTTACATCAACTCTCTAGTTAGGGATGTGATCACCTCATGTGATTACATTAGGAAATCAAACTCCTCTTGGGTTTGGTTCCCTAATGTTTAGTTTCCTCACACATATGCATATTGCATGGGTATTGTGCTTAAATGTTTTTTTGCATACCCATTGTTTGTGTGTGTTTCTTGATTTTGAAATTATTTTCAAATTTATTTTTCATGAAAATGGGGGCCTTAGGGAATACATTGGCATACATGCATTTGTTGATCCATATATATGTCAATGAGGAGTTAATATGTCATATATTTAAAACGTTTTAAAACATATTTTAACTCTCATTTTGGGTTGTTCTTGGGATCATTGTTTCAATTGGTGTCATTTCCAATTGGTTATAATGGTTTCAGATTCAACCTATTGATATTGACAACTTGTTTCATGTTTTATCTCCTTTTGGCAATGTCATTGTGTATCAATGAAGCTTAATTTTTCCATATCTATTGCTTTGATACACTTTAGGCCCATGGCTCCAATATTTGTTTATCAATTGGTAAAGAGGATTATCTTCCAAGATTCTTTTTTTACAATTGGTATTACCTCAATTGTTAGAGATTGTTTATCGACTGCTTTACAATTGGTATTAGATCCTAGAAGTAAAAAATTTGACCATTTCTATGATCTAGGGGGAGCATGGGATAATGATTGATACCCACTAAATTTTACAAATTTGGTATCCTACATCTCCTTATATCTTGCATATTGTCACATCTTTGGTTAAGATGACAAAGGGGGATATTTATGATGTCCACCTTTTTGACGATGTCTAGGGAGAGAGGTATATGCATTATGTAAATGTAATTCTTGTATTTCATACATATGCATCTGGAGAGAGAGATATATCTATGCGGAGAGATATGTGGGATTATATAAACCATTCATGTCTGCATGAATATTTTCTATTGCAATTGGTTTATGTAATCCATACCTATTATATGTCACCATGGTTTCTCTTTATTTCATTTGGTATAATGAGTATTTAAAATTGGGTATCTCATTATACAATTGATGCATATAAGTAGGTGGAGCTCATTAGCATTGTGCTTTATTTCTTTATGTTTTACATAATGCGTGTCATCATCAAAAAGGGGAGATTGTTGAGTCTTGGTGTTTCATACCAATGTTATTTTGATGATGATCACAACATTATGTTGTTGCTAATGACTCTCTTGTTTTAGTCTCTTGGTTACATTTCAAGAATATCATTTTTGGAGACTAAACACTTGGTGTAAGGATGGATATCAAGTGGAGAAGGGCCAAAGCTTGGACTCAAGGGGTGCCAAAGCTTGGAGATGATGGGGAGCATCAATGCATCAAGATTGAAGCCATAGACTCTAAGGAAAGCATTGTAATCCATGTAAAATTTCCTTTATTGCTTTCTCTCTCGTTTGAGTCTAGGTTTAATGTAATGCCTTGATAAATGGTCTACTCATACATGCATATGCATTTAACCATCTTAGTGAGCCTTAGGGTTATCATAGAATCCAACCCAATAGGTTTATCTTGTCCAAAGACTCATTTGGAGTCTCTGGCTTCCCTACAGTCGCCTGCTGAAGGATTCACAGTCGACTGGGTGATTCCAGTTGCCTGTCGAACCTTCTACAGTCGACTATGGTGCACTGCTCAAGTCATCCTTTGATTGACTCTTTTTGAGCTTTTCGCATCAGTCGACTGATGATCAATTTACAATCGCCTGTATATGTACAGTCGCCTGTCAAAGGATCAACAGTCGTCTGAAAGGCGTAAGTGCAAATATTGCATCTCTCTGTTTTTCTCCATCTCATGCAGCAGTCGACTGATGAAGGATTTACAGTTGCCTTGTCTATTTTACAGTCGACTGTATTCTTGTCATCAGTCGCCTGTATGCTTATTGGGAGAAAGAGTGCAACTCTCTGTTTTATTCCATCCCCTGCAGTAGTTACCTGCTGAAGGTTTACAGGCGCATGTCCTGTTTACAATCGACTGTATCGTCTTCATCAGTCGACTCTTAAGGCTCAGATTATAGCCGTTGGATATTTTCTAGCCGTTGGATAGTCAACTGTCATTTGTTCATCAGTCGACTGTCAGTGACGTTTCTGCCCAGAAACTAGCCGTTGCAGCTTTTTGTTTTTGGCTGTTTTCTTGGGTTTTGAGAGTTGATATAGGGTTCCTATATATATGAGAGGGCTAAGTTCATAGGAACTTCTTGATGCTATTGAAATCCTTAGAGATTAAATAAGCCACTCTCAAACTCTCTCATTTCCCTCATAGAGCTAATTCTCCTCTTCATGCAATGAAGTCAAGCTCAATGGAAATCATCCAAGTGCTTTCAAGCTAATCTCAACACTTGGAGATCTTCTTCCATACCTTGCATTCATATATGAGTAAGTACATCTCAATGCATAGTTAAGAGTATTTGTTTTACTTGGTGTTTTCTTGTTACACTAATTCTCTTTGTGGGAATTAGTCTCTCTCTTTATGGGAGTATTTCTCTTAGTGGGAATAGAATATTCTCTTAGTGAGAATAACTCTATTTGTGGGAGTTTGGTGTCCTAGTGTAGGGCTAACCCTAATTCTCTGAGTGGGAGTTACTAATTCTCTAGGTGGGAGTTTGACCCTTGTGTAGGGTTAGTTGGCTCCTTATGTAGGGCAAAATCCTCTTGGTGAGGTATCTCTTTGTGGGATTTGTATTCATTTTCTTTGTGGGAATTATTGTGAATATTGGTGTGGTTGGACGTACCCAAGTTTGGAGAACCAGGGTAACTATTTGTGTTTGCATTTGGATTGATTGTGTCGATTAATTCCTCTTGCATTTATTATTCCGCATTTGCAAGTTTAATTTTAATTGGACAATTTATTGCCATTACACTATTCATCCCACCTCTAGTGTGTTGTTGTTAGTATTGCAAGGGTAAGGCGATCCTTACACACTAGGCATATGGATTCCATATCTCTAGATTTGACTAAGGAATCTAGACGACGGTTGATGAAGGATGCCCTTTACGCTCCCCGTTGAGAAGAATACGATCTTCTTAAAATTGAGCATTGGATGAAATCCTTCCTTGAGCGTCGTCGTCATTTTCTACGAGCGTGATCGTGCTGATAACGTGTTGTAAAGGAAAAAGTAGAGTAATAGGCGTAAGGGGTTAGGAGCCCCCTAACCTCATGTATATAGCTTTCAATGAATGTGTGGATACCCAATGGGCCTCATGGGCCTATTCATAACAGTTCATTAATTTTTATCATTTATTTTTATAATTGATTGTCTAAATTAGTTGTCTTCAATTTGAGACATTTGAATTCTTATAATTACTTTAATCTTGTAATTGTTCCACAATGTGTGTCAAAAACTTTTTGGTAAGGCCAACTTAAAAAAACATAGGATCAGCATGATTGCATGAAGATTTATTTACACCCAGATGAGATGAGGGCCCTGACTGAGTTTATAGTTCCAAACGTTTTAGGCCTAAACGAATGTTTATATCTGGCTTGTCCATTGGCATCCTTATTCTCGTACACTTTAACTTTTGATAGAACTAAAAATAAATATTCATACAAAATAACTTTACACAGAATCTTAGTAGTGTTAGGACCAAGAAAACAATTAAGTCTGTCCATGATCTAAGATTAGTTCCTTATTGATGAAAATAATAAAGCAAACAATATTTTCTCAATTACAAAAGGATCAACACTAATTTTCTTCATGTATAAATTTACACAAATAATTTTGAATATATATACTCTTAAAAACAAGTAGTTTAGGTCATGTCCATGTTCATTTTGTCCAACTTTTTTGTCCCCCATTTTCTCTAATTTATTTCATTCATTTTTTTGCGACCAAAAAAAATTATTTCCTTTTTGTGGCCACCTTTTACTAAATAATTTGTTATACTTAAAATAAAGAAAGAAAACCAATTGTTTATAAAATATAATTCTGATTTTGTTAAGAATTGTGTTACTGTATTGGGCTAGCCAGTAAATAAGTCTTATTTTGATTAGCAAGCCCAAATACGAGCCTATAGAATTGACCTGATAACCCGAATGCCCAAATGGAAGACTAACCGCCTCTCCAGTAAAAGGACTGATCAGCTAGCTGTTAGACTCCTACATTTAGGGGGTTGGATCATAAACGGTAGACATCAAGGGCCGACCATTAAACTCGTCATCATTACCGACATATAAAGTGCCGTCAATGCTTAGCCATTACATGAACAACGACACTCTAAAGGATCTTCTTCTATATATAGTTTCAAGGATATCAAGAGAAGTGTTCGACTTCTGACTCTATAACATACACCCAAGTCAGATACTCCTACACTTGAGATCTGTTCCATCAAACTTTACATATCTTCCATACCTCAGACTAAGAACTAGCGGACGTCCTCCCAATAGGTCGGACATAGTCCACGAGTCTTCCTTAGTAATCTACTAACTTAAGCATCGAAGGGGATTTGGTCGGACCCCAAATCCGACCCACTGACGAGCTTCCTGTGTTGCAGACCGCCTCCAGATAGTTCGTATCTGAGCCCACCAAGGCCGTGGATAGCTCGCTCGATGCCTAGCCATTTGCCTACGTCACCCAGCGATAACCCATGTCAGTTGCTCCAGTCATCCTATTACTTTTGTGGTGAGAAAACACCCAGAAACAAATTGAGTTTTCAAAATAAAATAAAATAGAAATTAAAAAATTAAGTATTTCCTTGTCATCTTTTTATCCCTGTCTTGAAAAAAGAATAATTAGTTTTGATAAAAATAATAAAATCAAAATTCTATTTGCTAAAAAATCTATATAATGCTGTTTATGTTATAAATCATCATCTGGGGGAGGAACCCCCAGCTCTTTATTTATAGTATTAGAGGAGCGTATACAAATAAGATACAATAGATACGGTCTTATCTATAAGATAATCCTTGATCCCAACCAACTAACCAACTCGGTATTATCCCTTCACAACACTCCCCCTTATCCAGCCATAGGTGTGGACTCTGCTCATGAATACTTCAGGATTCTGAGTGTAGTAGAAGTCTCACATGGGGTGGATACTTCAGGATCCTGAGTTGGTGAGGTTTGCCTCGTTAAAATCATTAGCTATGGAAAACCATGTGGGAAAAACCATAGTTAAGGAAAAAGAGTGCAAACACTCTCTAACTCTCCTTGATCTGTACAAGAACTTAGGCTTTTTAGATCTTGTAGGCGTCTCATCCCAATTTTCTGTACAAACTTCCTAAAGGTAGCAGTAGGAAGGGCTTTAGTGAACAAGTCTGCCAGGTTGTCACATGATTGTCCTTGTCTGACGTCGATCATGCCATCTCTCTGTAGCTCGTGCGTCCAGAAGAATTTGGGTGAAATATGCTTCGTTTTGTTGCCTTTGATGTAGCCACCTCGTAGCTGAGCTATGCAAGCAGCGTTGTCCTCGAACATGGTAGTAGGTCAAGGTCCCCATATTTCAATCCAGTCGTCACCAGGATGTGATTTACAACTGACCATAGCCAGACACATTCTCTCCTTGCTTCATGAATGGCACTGATCTCAGAGTGATTAAATGAGGTCGCCGTCATGGTTTGCTTAACGGATCTCCAGGAAATGGCTGTCCCACTATGGGTAAACAAGTACCATGTCTGTGATTGCATTGTGGGGATCAGACCTGTAACTTGCATCAGCATAACCAACAAGTGCTGAGGATAATCCATTTTTGTAAAATAGTCCCAAATCTATAGACCCTTGGAGGTAGCGCAGAAGGTGCTTTACCCCGATCCAGTGGCGCTGTGTAGACACTGCACTGTATTTGGCTAGTAAATTTACTGTGAACGTTATATCGGGACGCGTGCAGTTTGCCAGATATAGAAGTGCTCCAATAGCACTCAGATAAGGGACTTCTGGACCAATTATATCATCCCACTCTTCCAGCGGCCGGAAGGGGTCTTTATGTTCATCCAGAGATCGTGCCACCATATGTGTACTAAGTGGATGACATTGGTCAATATGAAATCTTTGCAACATTTTCTTCGTATATGTGGTTTGGTGTAATAGGATTCCGTCTTTTAAATGTTCAATCTGTAAGCCAAGGCAGAATTTCGTTTTGCCTAGGTCTTTCATTTCGTATTCTTTTGTCAGGCTTACAGATATCTCAGCGATCTCTTCAAGAGATCTAATGAGATTCAAATCGTCTATGTAGACTGCTATTATGACGAATCTTTTTCCATTTGCTCTTATAAAGATGCAAGGGCAGACTTCATTATTGTTGAATCCTTGTTATACAATGAATTCACTTAGTCTGTTATACCACATCCTTCCCGATTGTTTAAGACCATACAATGATCTTTGAAACTTAACAGAGTAGACGTCCCGATGTCTATATTTTAATTCAGTAGGCATTGAAAAGCAATCAGGAAGTTTCATGTATATCTCATTGTCGAGATTACCGTATAGATATGCAGTCACACCATCCATTACCTGCATATCTAAACCTTCCTTTGCTGTTAAGCTTATCAGAAATCAGAAAGTGATCACATCCATGATCGGGGAGTATGTTTCCTCATAGTCAATACCCGGTCTTTGGAAAAATCCTTGCGCTACAAGCCGTGCTTTGTAGCGTGCGCTCTCATTATTTTCATTTCTTTTCCTCACGAATACCCATTTGTATCCCACTGGTTTGACACCAGTAGATGTCTGGACTATTTGCCCAAAGACTTTGCGTTTCTTAAGCGAGTCCAGCTCAGCTTCTATTGCCTGATTCCACTTTGGCCAATCATTTACGTTTGCATTCAGCAACGGAATGTGGATCAAGATCATCGTCGCTTCCGGCGACGTGAATAGCAATATGAAATGCAAAGTCATCGTCGACGAATGTACTCTTTCTGTCCAACACCTCCCCTGTACGTACATAGTTTAATGATATTTCAGTTTCTCCCGGCAGTTCCTCTGCAGTGGATTCTGGGAGGGGTGAGGGTATGTACATGAGCTCATTTCTCAGTGGGGGTATCGTCTCAAGGTCTCCGGATATTTTTCTTTTTCTTGGATTTTTATCCTTGGAGCCTGGTGGTCTACCTCTTTTCTGTTGAGGTGCAGCCACTTCTGCTGCTGGTGGATTGCATACATTCTCGGGGATGTCAATCCTAGCTGGAGTATTTGCAACAGGGATGTGTGATTTGACAATCTTCTGGTTGTCAGTAAATGAGTCCGGTAATCGATGAACAGTGTCCTGAATGTGGAGGATCTTCAGGATCTCATCTTCACATTGTTTGTTACAGGATCGTAGTGGGTCAAACTTTTTGCATCCCACAGTATGATGTGCTTCGCACCAGATTTCTCACCGTCTGGGCCCATTTTGGGGAAAATTGTCTCATCAAATTCACAGTCTTCAAGACGTGCCTTAAATGCAACACCCGTTTGGGGTTCTAGGTATCTTATAATTGAGGGTGAGTCAAACCCTACATAGATACCTAGGCGATGTTGATGACCTATTTTTGTGTTGGGTTTTGAGGGACCCTTAGGGCAATTTCTATGCCCGCCCTACATCGGACGGACGATAGAGGCAAAAATAAAAGCATGCAGCGGAAAAACCGTTAAACTATTTAACAAAAAGCCCTAAGGATTTCAAGACCTTAACCATGATCTCTACTATCTTGAGGCGGATCCAACCACCCCAAGATATATCTAAGCTACTGCATTATAATAAATGAAATGCTTAATTAAACTACATACCCGGAACCTTACTTGCACCGGCAAGGTGTACCGAACCGCGTCCCGAGCCGCTCCTTGTCCTGAACTGAACTGCTTCCCGAACCGCACCGCGTGCCGAGGCAAGCAACACCCGTGTCACTGATCTAACTACACGTCGAAGAAAGTTTCACTTGAGTGGATCCTTTGCCAAGACTCCGGATCGAATCCGAGCCCCTTCGTGGCTTTGCTAGAGCCCTTCAGGAGCAATGGAGAAATATATGGAGAAGAAAATATTTATTTTAAGCTTAGATCCGAACGTGCTCCAAACTTTTGGGAGCTGCTCAGATCTAAAGCTTGGGATGAGTTATGAGGAGGGACATGCCCCTATTTATATAGGCGGCTGACCCCTCCTCTTCACTCCACTTCCGATGTGGGACTAAATATTTTGGAGTAAATAATTCAAGTTAGTTTGCCTTAAAGAAAAGGCCAAACTTCATTGAATTTTAACTTCCTCACCGTTGAGCTTCGCAATTGATACAACCTATCAAATCGAAGAGCACTGAATGGTGAACGCCTAGGAAAAAACGGCGAGTCAATCCGAGTCCATTTGACCCTTCAAACGTATGTCCAAAGATCAGCCCAAAACCAGTTTTTCCAAAAAAACCGAGCCATTAAAGAAAAACGCACAAGTCTAGGGTTAGCTGCCAGCCGCATGGGCCACACCCCATCTAGCGCGCGCTAGCCCAGACTGGGCTCGTGCAACTTGTGACTGGCACCCCACTTGGGGCACAAGTTTGTCTTTGCCCGGCCATTCGGCCGGGCCCCCAAAAAGTGGACCCCTTTTTATAAAAAAAATACAGCTTTAACATTTAAAGCTTTTGGGCTGATTTCTTTTGGGCCTTTTGTGCTCTATTTAAAACTCTTTTAAATAGACTTACTGAGCACATTTGGACTCTGTTTTGGACACGGTTTGAACCTGAGTTTAGACCGGGACGATCCCTTCATCCAGGCAACCTTTTCTACGAGTTTATATAATTAAATACGCATGTAAATAATTTACGACGCATTAAATTTCACTTTGCATCAAATGCAAAAATCTCCACATCTATTATATAAAATCATTTGCATCAAATACCAATGATCTAAGGGCTTACATCCCCCAAGATCTCCCACTGGCACTCAGGATCATTTATCCCGAATGCAAGAGCTAACTGCAAACTCTTTGCAGTTTCTATCCCTTGCATATTCTCCCTAATTTCTACCTATTACTTGATGAAGGTCTCACTCTGTGTGAGACCCTACAGCCTGACCCTACTAAAGGTGGGGCTCAAAACCCAGACGGCAGTAACCGCGAGCAGCAGGTGCCGTCCCTGTTTTAGTATCATACTTATGTGGTTAACTCATTGACATGAGTATTGTCGGGACCACCCTGACTGTGTCCGTGATGAATACCACAGTTTTAGTCTCTTCGTCAAAACTATGCTGTTTAATTTAAGCCTAGGGTACGGTTAAACTGTCAACCCCAATACCTCGAAGCCAGTTAGTCTCCATCGATCTTTAGTCAAATAATGTTGGACATCTTTCAACATACTCTGGCCAGAGTTTTCACTAAAGATCGAACTAACACTACGACATTAACTCCCATTGACCGGCAGAGACGAATCCTATCTTGGTCATTACTCTCCTCGCGCGTTTCAAATGTCACCCAACCAAAGACCTTTCAATGGGGCTTACCCGAGGCTAGATCAGTGATCTAAGTGACACCGTTCATCACAGGTTCGTACAATGACCTCAAGTCATAAGACCAAATTGCATATCATCACTACGAGTTATCATTGACAGATTGGTCGATCATAACCATATGATAACTCTTGTTGGGTCGTTCACTGAACTCATTCTCCAATGATCACATGTGTCTCGTCTTCGACTTCGCCAAGTCAAACGATTATGAGATTATCGTCACCGCTACACGGTGAAGACTAAGACACAATGGTCTATCCGATGTTTCGATATCCTTTTCTCGAAACATCTACGACCACGAACCTTTTTATACTTATGCTACTAACGGTTAAGCACTTCTCCATGATCGATATCCTCATCTCGATACATGTTTGACCTTGAATTAAGTCTCAAGACTTTACCTAAGTTTCTAATGATTACAACATTTTTATTAACTTAGATAAATACTTACCAAACAGCTTACTGTTATTTTGAACAAGATGTCTGTATAGATACACAGGGATGAATTTGCCTCGAGGGCATACCCATCTCTCAATATTTTGTCCTCTGTGGTGGTGCAATAGGGATGTAATTTGCACAACAGAAGATTCTCAAATGAGAAATGTTTGGTGTCACTTCATATGCAAGTTGAATTGGAGAGAGACTCTAACCTCCAGAGGGTCTAATTTTTATTAACGATGCAGCATGCAGAATTGCATGTCCCTATGCATCCACCGGCAACTGGGATTTCATTAACATTGGACGTGCAATCCATTGAAGCCTTTTTATCAGTGACGTTGCCAACCCGTTCTGGGTATGAACATGCGGCACTGGATGTTCAATTTCTATTCCCGTTGCCTGGCAGTACTCTTGACATGACCGAGAGGTAAATTCCACAACATTATCCATACGTATTTTCTTTATTTGGTTGTCTCGAAAATGCACCCACAACTTTATAATTTGTGCCAGTAGCTTTGGAAAAGCTAAGTTGCGGGTCGATAGTAGACACATATACGAATATTTTGAAGATGCATCAATCAGTACCATAAAGTACCGAAATGGTCCACTAGGGGGTGGTAGGTCCACATATTTCTCCATGTATTCTTTTGAGGAAGCTTGAAGACTCAATATCCACTTTTAGTGGTGATGGCCTTGTTATTAATTTTCCCTTGAAGCAGGGGATGCAAGGGAGTTCTCCCTTCGGAAGAATCTTCTGATTCTTCAGGTTGTGCCCATTAGATTGTGATAAGATGTGATGCATCATCACAGAGCCAGGGTGGCCAAGTCTATCATGTCAAAATAAAAACTTGGCTGATGTCGGGCACTTCAAGTGCTCCGTCAAGTTAGCTTCCTCTCTCCGAATCTTTTTATGATAGAGGCCTGATGAAAGGCTCTCAAAACGTTCAAGTATGGATTTTACTCCTTTTCTTGAGACGTTACTTATAATAATTCTTTTTCATTTACATTTGTTGTTTCCAAATGGAATCCGTTTAAACGAATATCCTTGAAACTTAGTAAGTTTCGGTTGGAGTTCGGAGAGAATATTGCATCTTTTATTTTAATTTCTGTTCCATTAGGGAGCAACAATGTTGTATTCCCAGAACCTTCAATTATATTCGATGGCCCTGAAATTGTATTTACATGGCTTTTGTATGGTATAATGTTATGAAAATAGCACTTATACTGAAGGATCGTATGTGTTGAAGCACTGTCTACGAAGCAGTCATGAGAACGATCCATCTATAAAGATGAATAAAACATTTGAATTTCAGGAACATAAACTTTATTCATTCAAACTCAAATTACATAATTCAAAAGCTCTCGTAACATAAAATGTTCTTAAACAATTTGCTAAGATAAAAGTATAAGGCTAATCTAGCAGGTCATCAGTTTCGAAGTCGTCAGCTATAAACTTGACTGGAGCATCAGATGTCACCAAGTTTGTTTCAGCTTTCTTTGTCTTCTTTTCTTTATATAGCTCCTGGAGATGCTGCAAAGTTCGACACACTTTGGACCAGCGATCTTTCATGTCACAGCTATGTCATTGGTCTTCCTAATCCCTTTTGGGTGGGGTGCATCATTCTTCTTGTTGTCATTTCTACGCCAGGTGAACTTGCGCTTTCCTTCATTTCTTCGCTGCTGGACTTGGCCCCTAGCCCTTTTGTTCTGTCCCCCTTTCTGTGATCTTTCTTTTCTTTTGTTATCTCTCTTCTTTCTAGAAGAAGATGCATTGTGAGCTTCTGGTAGGGGGCAGTGCCAGGGGGCGCATGTTGTGAGTGGCGAGGAGAAGCTCTCTGTTTTGTTCAGCCATGAGTAAACATGACAGCAACTCAGAATACTTGGTGAACTTTCGTTCAACAGTATTGCTGCATTAGTATCACATCTTTCTCATGGAAAGACGTGTACGTCTTTTCCAGCATACGATCTTCTGAGACTTTTTCACCACACAACTTCAGGTGTGAGGTGATGCTAAAAAGGGCTGAGTTGTTCTCAGCTATGGACTTAAAATCCTGCAGTCTCAAGTTCTCCCACTCATATTGTGCCCTTGGTTGTATAACATCTTTCTGATGTTTATACATAGCCTCAAGGGCAGTCCACAGCTCAAATGGATCTTCGACCGTAAGGTATTCAGCCTTTAGGGTCTTGCCTACATAGCGACGAATATAGATAATGGCTTGCGCCTTTTCTATATCACTTTCAGTTTCATTCTTAGTCACAGCAGAAATGAGGGACTTAGCCCGCAGATGGAACTTCACATCGAGCTACCAGCTCAGATAGTTTCTCCCTGATGCATCCAGCACTTCGAAATCGACACTTGCGATTTTAGCCATTTTATCTAGCAGAGCACAACTTTGCATGAATTAATAATTTAAACAATAAACATTTTTATGCGGTGGCAATTTTTAAATGAAGAGCTAATTGCGTGGATCGGTCAGTCCCACATAAATAAAAAGTCTAAAGTCCCATTACAGTCCATATTACACAAAATGAAAGCTTTAAAAAGAAAGTACAACTTTGGAAACCCCGTGGGTCCCATATAAGAACTTCAGCTTCAAGTGTGGCCTCCGTCTCCATGGAAAGTAGTCTTCGTCATGGACATTACATAAATTCCTCACTACAATTTCTCTCAAAAAATTAGAAGAAAAGTGCAGGAAATAAAATGTGGGAATTAAACAGCCGATCCAAAAACCGCAATTAGCCATCCATGCAAAAATTTGTGCTCATCAAACATTTTTAGCAAACATTTTCATTACAGGCATCACATGCATTTATATTCACATGATGATAAACAATTTAATTACTTAATAATTATTGGACCACTGGACAATGTCATACTCCATTAGGTTAGATGACTAACTGCAGAGCAGTCACATGATCGTCGTAATTATTAAGTTTAATATTGCACAACCAAATAACAGTTTATCCACAGAATAAGCCATTTAAAAATGATGCATGTCGTATAATTATGATCCAAAAAGGAATCATATAATGCAAAAGTTGTGCTAGTTGGGATTATTCAAAAACGTTTGAAAAGAGCCCAAAATGACATGTTCTTCATGCAAAAGAAAGAAGTTTTCCTTTTAAATTAATCACCAAATGATCTCAAAAGTCCCCAAGTGTCCCCTTAAAGTCCCATTAATGTCCCCATAGTTTATCATGATTTTTCATGAATTTTTAGGTCCCTTAAACCCCTTTTAATTTTATTTTAACCCCATTCCTCATGTTAAAAACTGTTCTGTTTTTTTAGAAAATCGGCATGCGGGCCTGCGGCCCGTAATGTTGCTGCGGGCTTCAGGCCCGCGCCAAGAAATTTTTTTTGTACGTGGGCTTCAAGCCCACGGGTTATCCAAAGGAGAGGGAAGGGGGCGGCGGTGGCTAGGGTTTGCCACAGACGTCCTTGTCGCTGGTGCATCAGCCCCCCGGAACGCGCTCACCGTGAGGGGGGGGGGATATCGACCCCTCCGCCGCCGTAGCGGGGAAGGGAGGGGGTTATGGCAGCCCCTTTGCCACCGTAGCGGCGAGGGGAGGAGGGATAGCGGCACCCCCTCGCCGCCATGGGGGGATTGGCGGTGCGGCCCCTCCGCCGTAGTAGAGGGCGCGAGGACATCGCAGCTAGGGGTGGCAAAATAGACCCGACCCGAACCCTGCCTCTTGGGTCGGGTATGGGTAGGGGCCAATCCGAGTTGGGTCGAATTTGGGTTAACCCGACCGACCCGGATAAAAATCCGGGTCGGGTACGGGTTTGACCACTCGACCCAATTGACCCGAGTTCGACCCGTATTTCACTCTTTTCACCTCGAACTTGACCCGAACCCGACCCGTGAAAGTGTTTTTCACAAAATAATCACTCTTTTCATCCCGTACACGACCCGTAAGACAAACCGGGTCGTGTACGGGTTACCCGGGTTGCACCCGGGTCGGGTATGTGTTCCCGAACCTTGACGCGGATTTTATCCGGGTCGGGTTCGGGTTTACCCATATTCGGGTCGGGTCAAATCCGAACCCGACCAAAACCCGACCCGACCAGATTGCCACCCCTAGCGACGGCCCGCTCTGCGGGAGGGGGCGCGAGAGCGGCGGACCCCACTGCGGGAGGGGTCGCGAGTACAGTGGAGAAGCCGCAGCCCCCCCCCCCGCCCGGCTTGCTTCGAGCGTGAAGGGGGGGGGGTCCAAGGCGCCTTCGGGATGGTGGTGGGTCAGCTGCGGCCGGTGACGAGGCCGTGGGAGGATAAAAATCCTATTTTTATTATGTACAAATTATAAACAAGTTAAAAACATGATTTTTATCTGATAAAAATCGTCGATTGGGTGGTTAGCCCTATTTCCACTACGATCTTGCGAGATCTATGGATAAAACTATCATACGTATGATAAAAATGACTTTTTAAGCGAGAAATACCTCTATATCAGTCCTTTGGATATAGCGACGGTTGAACGAAGCCTACGCGGATAATGACGTTCGTTTGATGTGGATGACGCCGCGCGCGCGGAGCTCACGCCTTTCTTCGCTTTCGCTACGATCGATTTTGTGTGGAAATTTTAATTAGAGTCTCGTGCTGATAACGTGTTATAAATCGTCATCTGAGGGAGGAACCCCCAGCTCTTTATTTATAGCATTAGAGGAGCGTATACAGATAAGATGCAATAGATATGGTCTTATCTATAAGATAAGCCGTGATCCTAACCAACTAACCAACTCAGTATTATCCCTTGACAACAATTTATAAAATAAACTTCTATTGAGAATTAAGTTTTTTTAATAAAATAAACTTCTATAATGTTGTTACAAAGAAGGCCAGAAATTTGCATCATCCCGTAACTCGTTGTCACAGCAACCAATAGAAGGTCCTCTTTAAAACGTTCTTAAACGTGGACTGAGGCACCAACATCATCATGGAGAAACCAACTCAACTTTTTTTTGGTGATAAGAGTAATTCAAAACTTTGGTGCACACACAGTATTAGAAATACATGCTTAACATAAAGGAGCCTGCCATGATTTTCTTCTCCTTAAGAAATACACAACTTTCCTGTTGATTTCTTACTTTTTTTTTTCTTGGATTAAGAAAACATCACTTTTTTAATGTTCCCATTTCTATTTTTATAGAACCGTTGTTACAAACTAACCAAAGCAATGCTCCCAACTGGAACAGTATTATCCAAAAGTTTAAAACGAACAAAAGAAACCCCATAACAAAACTCATCAAAAGAACTTAAAGAACATGGGTCGAAGACAACCAAGGAGATCATTCTAGAGAAACAAAATCCACTTCATCAGCATACTTGATACTTAGAGGCTGAAAACAATATGGACTTTGGAAACACCAACCTGAGAACTCCCAACGACTGCAATATGCAGCAATCTTGGATCACCAGTAGTAGAATCATGTGCAGAGACTCACCAACCTGAGCAGCAACAGGAATACACAACCTGCTAGCCCCATCCCAAGCAGCACTAACTTGCTTGTCATTCCGAGTTGTGTACTTGGCTATCATAGTTTAGCTCAGAAACTTTAATTGTATGGAAATCTTGTCGGAGATGAGGTGGTTTGAAAACGGATAACCTCCATGACACATGCTGCATTGTTGGGCGATCTTGTGGATTGATGTCCAAACAACGCAGTGCCAATGCAACTACTTCAACTACGGCTGCTGCTGCAACTTGAGCGGTAGGAGATGGTATGCGATTGTCTAGAACATCTTTCAGTAAAATTGCTCGACCCGTGGGTGATGATAAAGACAAGAGAAGATCCCCTGGTTGCACTCCGAACAACACCTCGAGTGTGACTACACCAAAGCTGTATACATCACATTTCTCTGTCACTCTCATTGTGTATGCAAGCTCTGCAAGAAAAGAGGAAAACATAAAAGAATGAAGAACAAAATCATTGGTTGATAGGGATAAGAGAAAATTGTCATAATCACATTTTTATGCCAATCATATTGATCAAAACTAAGTTTTAAGAAAGGAAAAAAAATATGTATTTTTTATATCATATTATTCGACAAAACAAAGCGTATGTCATGTTTATTTTGTCTAAATAGTAATTCCTCAGCGTGGTTTGGGGGGACTAGACTCCTTAAGCACACATGTTTGATATGAAAATCCATATTGATAAAAAATACCGAATATTTAAATTATATTAGAAATGAAAATACACAATGTACTTATAGATCATGGAAATTAAAATAATGGGTTGAATAGACTATATCAAGAGTAAAGTCTACGTCAAAGAAATTCATCTTGATATATGCATTATAGTGTCTGGAGTTCATGGCTTGGTATATATGCAAGTTTAAGTGCACAAGTGGAAACAATTAGAAATAAATGATCACAGCTGTGGTATTTAAGTTTTTTTAAAAAAGAAAATCTTCTTGCAAAAAAAATTGTAATACAGAAGAGATTTTTTTAATTAAAAGCTTGGAAAACTTAAACTGAGATTATTTATGCAAGTCTTCTCAGCAAAAAAAAGGTTAGTTCTGTAAGTATATATACATATGCTGATTGGTTCAAAGAGAATAAATGTAAGATCACGACCATCATACTCTCAAAAATAAACAGTTTGCTAACCATATCACCTAAGAAATGAAACAGAATAGCCTTGAGACATATATTATCATTTACAAACTTTCACAAGGGTTTAAAAATGAAACTTTTTAGCAGAAACGTAAAAGCAGTATTGACCAGTTAAAAGGAAAAAAAGATAAAGGAGTAAGAACAAGCCTGGCGCCATGTATCCATGGCTTCCTGCAACACTGGTCCAATTAGATGAATCGGGCTTCAATAATCTTGCTATGCCAAAGTCTGAAACGCAAGCTCTGAAGTCGGAATCGAGTAGAATATTGTTGCTTGTTATGTCTCGATGAACAATAGCCTGTGAGCACTCATGATGCAGGTAAGTGTTGTTTTTTTCTGCTGAAAAATCCACTCTTGCACAGTCTCATGGGGCCCACTCTCTTGGTTTGGTTGTTGGGAAATAAAGGCATCATGTGCCTTTGTTTTCTTGGTTGCAACCGACAGCAAGAAGCCCCCCCATTCTCTGTTTTGCAGAGCCAATTTCCAGAGAGCAAAGGCTCTCTCATTTTGCCGCAGAGACTTGGTTTTTCCAGATAGCTTCAGAGAGCTTGAAGTTTCAGTGAGCTGGGAAACTTGGATCTGAAATCAAAGGGGAAGAAAGCTAGGGAGCTTCTTCTTGTGTGAGATCCAAGGTGAGTGTCTGTATTTCTTCTTCTGTATTTGAGATCTAGAGTCCCTTGGGTAGCTTCCTAGTTTGGGGCTATATTACCAAGGAGTGATCTTTATTGGTGTGGGATTGGTCCCTTGCGGAGCTCTACGTGTTGTAGAGGCTTTGTTATCAAGGATTCCCACTTGGTTGAGAGTGTGTGTGAGCTTGGTGAGAGATCTAGGGTTAGGTCTTGTTGCTTGGAGCTTGTCTCTCAATGTGGAGGAAGAAGATGATGGGGTCGGTGTATGCCTTGCTTGATCAGTAGTGGAACCGGGTGCATTGGATGCTGGATGTAGGTTGTTCGCAACCGAACCAGGGTAAATCTCCGTCTCTTTTGTGTTTGCTCTTACTTTCGTATTATATTCGTGTGCCTACATATATCTATCGCAAGATCGTCGAGGGAGTTGGTAGTTGGTGACAACTCTCTCTTGTGCCCGTGAGATGTTTGGTTTTGTGCCTAGGTGACATCTCGGTGGAATTCGGGCTTGGGATTGTTTGGCCACCGTTTCCGCGCATTGCAGGTGGCGTTGTGTACCTAGCCTAAGTGTTGGGGGAGGTGCACGTGGAACCAACAAGTGGTATCAGAGCTTCCGGTTTGCGAAGAAGTGTAGTACCGTGATGGCGTCTTGCTCATGTGAGGAGGCGGCCGGGTGTTTATACGAAGTAGAGATGCTTAAAGGCCGGGACAATTATGGTCCGTGGCGACAAAAGATGGTGGCTTTGTTGAAGCATCATGGAGTTTACGGTGCCGTATGTGATACAGGCATGCCATGTAAGGCAACGGTGAATGATAAGCGAATGATGGAGCTTAAAGCCCTCGGTGAGATATTGCAATCCTTGGAGGATGAGATCCTACGGCAATTTGCCGATGTGGAGGTCGTGAGCGACCTATGGAGGATGCTTGAAGCTCGGTACTCGACCAAGACACCGA
Organism: Scilla litardierei; assembly: GCA_030789695.1. Classification (NCBI taxonomy): domain Eukaryota; kingdom Viridiplantae; phylum Streptophyta; class Magnoliopsida; order Asparagales; family Asparagaceae; genus Scilla; species Scilla litardierei. The sequence goes on from CM061131.1 coordinate 43,196,886, forward strand.
TTGGACGAAGGTTGCAATTGTGGCAACGCTTCTATACTCACAGGATGAAAAGGGGAACCTCGTTGTGGAACCATGTTGGCGAGATGGACCATATAGTAATGGACCTACGGGAATTGGGGAGTGTGATAGAGGACGAGCAACATGCTATGGCACTATTGTGTTCTCTTGCTCCGGTGTATTCCAAGTTTGTAGGCTCGATGTTGAATGGCCGAGACTCACTCACGTTGGATGAGGTGAAGTTTGCATTTCATACGGAGGATTTCCAAAGTTTGGTGTTAGGTGACACCAATGGTTGTGAGGTACCCAATGTCATCAGGGGTCGCCAAGAGGGCGGACCCACTCCAAGATCCAAGACGGGCCGTTCCAAGAGTCGGAATCGGCGGCGGCGGCGGCGGTCCAAGTCAAGGGGCCGCGGTGACAACAAATGCTTTCTATGTAAGGAAAGCGGGCATTGGAAGAGGGATTGTCCGAGGTTGAAAGCGAGGACGTCGATTGGTATTGTGGAAGATGTTGCTCAGATTTCGACTCATGTTGGAGCAGGAGACATGACGTTTTCTGATGAGGATGATTGCTCGGTGTTTGCGGCATACTCCGTGGGAGAAGCGCAATGTTCGTGGCTATTGGACTCGGGGTGTTCATTCCATATGACTCCGGATCGGAGTGCGTTCGACTCATACATTCCATGCATTGGAGAGAGGATTCTCGTGGGGAATGGTATGGAGTGCGAGCAGGTTGGGAGTGGCACAGTCAGAGTCAGGATGCACGATGGCATCGTCCGTGTGTTTGATGGCGTCAGACATGTTCCTGATCTTCACAGTGGCCTGATATCGATAGGAGCTTTGACCGGGATGGGCTACAGGGCAGTGATCGAGGAGGATCGACTGCGTATTTCCCGAGGATGCCTGGTTGTCATGAGGGGGAAGAAGCGTGGCAACTTGTATGCGCTCGATGGGCAGACAGTAGTGGGCGAGACTGGCAGATCACAGGAGTCCGAGAGTGGAGATCCAGCGAGACTTTGGCATCTCAGATTGGGGCATGCTGATGAGCAGTACCTTGACATTCTTCAGAGGAGGAGTGTGTTCGGAGGTGATCGTGGGCTTGAGTCTTGCAGTGACTGTGGTGCAGAGCGGCCGAGGCAAGTGCAGTTTGGGACAGGTGTCAGACACAGTAGGGAGCCCCTAGAGTGCGTCTACGCCGGCGTATGGGGTCCATGTCCAGTTCCTTCCCTGGAAGGCGCGAGGTACTTCGCGACCTTCATAGATGACTTCTCGAGGAGAGTCATGGTTACTCTCATGGGATCTCGGGAGGAGATCCATGAGAAGGTGCGGCTATGGAGGAGCATAGTCGAGAGGCGGATGGGTAGACCCGTAGGTGAGATCCGTACCAACGACGTAGAGATACAGGATGTTTGCAAGTCAGAGGGGATCGCGTGCCGATACACCATTCCTGATGGAGACCCTCACGGTGGCATAGCAGACAGCATGATCAGGATGTTGGTAGAGAAGACACGGGGGCTATTGAGACCATCTGGCCTTCCTAGGGAATTATGGGCGGAGACCCTTACTACTGCGGCATACCTCATCAACCGAACACCGTCACTAGTCGTAGGTAGTTCTATTCCCGAGGAGTTATGGACGGGCAGAGTCGTTGACTTCTCGCATTTGCGTACGTTTGGATGTCCTGTGTGGCCACACGAGAGGGACGATGTCGAGGTAGGACAATGTGCACATGATTGTGTCCTACTCGGGTACGCTGTTGGAGGTGCGAGAGTGTATAGGTTATGGTGTCCTGGTACCCGTGAGGTGATTGTCAGACGACACGTCATGATTGACGAGTCTGCAGTTCTTAGTGCGGAGCAGACTCATGACGGTGTGCAGAGAACAGAGGACAGCCTGGTCCATAGAGAGGATGAGGTGATTCAGATTCAGACTCAGACAGATGATCAGACACGTGTGCAGACGGACAGGGTGCAGAGTTCATCCGATGTGGTCAGTGTCAGTGATCAGCAGGTATCTCACGATGTAGCTCCAGATTCAGTTCAGTTGGAGGTGCAGAGGACAGCGGTCTATGAGGAGGCGTTGCAGTCGGTCGTCGTATCGATGCAGTTAGTTGTAGTGTGTGAGGAGACAGAGGTCTCTCACAGTTCCAGCGTGCATGTTGTGGGTGCTCTTGAGGAGACCCAGCATGCTGAGGTGTGCAGCTTTAGCTTCGAGGTAGAGACGTCGATCTACGGAGGAGTAGGGCAGTTGGTTTCTGCACCGATGCCAGAGGTTGCAGTGGGTGAGGAGACGGAGGTCTCTCACGTTTCCAGCACGCATGAGTTGGTTGCTTCTGAGGAGGACCAGCGTGTTGAGGTATGTAGCTTCAACTTCAGGGTAGAGAGGTCTTCTGAGGAGCTTGACATCAGGGTAGAGCATTCGTTGTGCATGGTAGAGCAGTCTTCACAGTATGAGCACATGCGATATGGCTCTCGTTTGGCTAGGGGTAATTTATCAGGCGCATCTTCTGATACTTCAGAGGCCAGACCGATGGAGATGCAGATGAGTAGGGAATCTGATAGCGTGGTGGAGCGTGGAGACTCCCACGGCAGTGTGGAGACTGCGATGATGGTCCCAGGTGGAGTTGCCACTAGGGACATGGAGCTGAGAGTTATGAGGCCACGTATCGAGTGCGTTCTCGCTCGATATAGGGAGGAGGCAGAGCCAAGTGGGGCTTCTTCTGTGTGCGCTCATCTCTCACCTTCGGCGAGTTCATTACAGGGCATGGCAGGTGAGGACGATCTCCAGAGGCTAGATGTTGGTGCGACGGACAGTTTGGCGCTTGTGTGTGCACATTCGTGTCTTGTGTCGTCGGCACAGTCAGTTGAGGCGCAGAGCCGATGGACGGCGAGTCTTGATGACAGGCATCAGCAGACAGAGCAGATACGGACAGTGTATCGATGTGACCCAGCTGGGGTCAGTCTGCAGAGCAGCGGGGATGACGGCGTGTTTCTCAGAGATGATGGCCATGGCGAGCATGAGTTGCTCGCGGACCCGTGGGGTGATGATAGGGATGTTCATGGATCGACAGAGGGCTCATTAGACACTGGCACGGTATCATTTGATTCATTCATGGAGTCCGAGCTCGCAGGGTTATCCTCAGAGACAGATGACTTCATTGCAGACATGGCGATGGACGAGGCGGAGATGCGTGAAGCTAGGCTCAGACGACTTCTGAGCTTGGCGTGTCTCTCGGAGGATTGAGGCGCCAGAGGGCGCGATTTCCAATGCACATGATGGAGGTTCACATGTCCGATGGTTAAGGCAAGGTGAGTTCGTACACGACAGGTGCAGCTTGGTGCCGGTGCAGGAGCAGTGCTGAAGAGTGTGTGTGGATTTATCAGCAGGGTAGAGTGTTGTTTTTTTCTGCTGAAAAATCCACTCTTGCACAGTCTCATGGGGCCCACTCTCTTGGTTTGGTTGTTGGGAAATAAAGGCATCATGTGCCTTTGTTTTCTTGGTTGCAACCGACAGCAAGAAGCCCCCCCCCCTTCTCTGTTTTCCAGAGCCAATTTCCAGAGAGCAAAGGCTCTCTCATTTTGCCGCAGAGACTTGGTTTTTCCAGATAGCTTCAGAGAGCTTGAAGTTTCAGTGAGCTGGGAAACTTGGATCTGAAATCAAAGGGGAAGAAAGCTAGGGAGCTTCTTCTTGTGTGAGATCCAAGGTGAGTGTCTGTATTTCTTCTTCCGTGTTTGAGATCTAGAGTCCCTTGGGTAGCTTCCTAGTTTGGGGCTATATTACCAAGGAGTGATCTTTATTGGTGTGGGATTGGTCCCTTGCGGAGCTCTACGTGTTGTAGAGGCTTTGTTATCAAGGATTCCCACTTAGTTGAGAGTGTGTGTGAGCTTGGTGAGAGATCTAGGGTTAGGTCTTGTTGCTTGGAGCTTGTCTCTCAATGTGGAGGAAGAAGATGATGGGGTCGGTGTATGCCTTGCTTGATCAGTAGTGGAACCGGGTGCATTGGATGCTGGATGTAGGTTGTTCGCAATCGAACCAGGGTAAATCTCCGTCTCTTTTGTGTTTGCTCTTACTTTCGTATTATATTCGTGTGCCTACATATATCTATCGCAAGATCGTCGAGGGAGTTGGTAGTTGGTGACAACTCTCTCTTGTGCCCGTGAGATGTTTGGTTTTGTGCCTAGGTGACATCTCGGTGGAATTCGGGCTTGGGATTGTTTGGCCACCGTTTCCGCGCATTGCAGGTGGCGTTGTGTACCTAGCCTAAGTGTTGGGGGAGGTGCACGTGGAACCAACAGTAAGAAATAGCATTTGCGATGTCTCTTATAATAGTTAGCCTTTTAAGCCAATCCAGTTCTTTTGAAGCTTCCTCGTCTTTTAGAATGCTTGTTAAACTTCCCCTTTCTATGTACTCATATATGAGAAATCTGCATACAGAGGAGGAACAATATCCATAGAGCTTAACAATATATCGATGTCGAATATGCATTAGTATATGGATTTCATTTAAGAATTCCTTGTTGTCGAAAGGTGTTTCATCTTCAACTGGATGGATCTTCTTTACTGCAAACACCTCAAGAGTAGGCAATATGACCTTGTACACGCTTCCAGATGCTCCTTTGCCGATGCAATATTGGTCATCAAAATTCTCTGTTGCGGCGATGATGTCCTCATATAATAGTTTTCCGTCAAAATTCCATATTGACAATACACTCTTATTAATCTCTTCATTGGCACCCGACTTAATATGTCTCTTTCGCTTGTGAAGCAGTATGCAAACAACATAAAGGATGAATAGGAGCATCAAAGTTCCTATGATAATAGGAACAACAACAAAGGTTATGAACTTGTGACTTCCTCTGTTCTCACCTTTCTGCATTGAAGATGCATTACAAGGGAATAGTCCACGTATGTGGCCGCAGAGAGCTTTATTATGAGAAAACCGTTGGCCTAAGGCTTTTTCAAAGGTTCTACCATCGGGTACCGGTCCCTCTAATTCATTGTATGATAAATCTATTGATGACAAACTGAGCAAGCCCAAAAATGAAGATGGAATAGAACCCGAAAACTTATTATGAGAAAGATTCAGGGTTTCTAAGTTCATCAACTTTCCTAACTCTTTCGGTATGTTTCCTGTAAACAAATTAATGCTGAAGTCGAGTAAAATTTGCAATTGGGCTAGATTCCCAATTTGAAGTGGAATACTTCCATTCAAGAAATTCTTTCTCAAATTCAAAGCAATAAGCTGAAAACAGTCTCCCAACTCTTCTGGTACATTTCCTACCAAGTTGTTTTTAGACAGATCAAGAAACTGAAGGTTATGCAATTTTCCAACATGGCGCGGTATTCTTCCTGAAAGTTGGTTACCGCTTAAATTCAAGTCGAATAACGAAGACATGTTTCCTAGTTCCTTAGGGATCTCGCCTTCAAGCCGATTTGAGGATAGATCGAGCTTTCCAAGCATGGATAGGTTTCCAAATCCAGAAGGAATCCACCCACTGATAAGGTTATTAGAAACGTGGAAGTCCGTGAGGTTTTGTGATTTTGCCCAATTTGGCGAGAGCTTTCCGTATAACCTATTGTCACTTAGACTAATACGAACAAGATTTGGGTACACCCCAAATGCTTGGAACACATCGCCACTGAGTTTGTTTGAACGCAAGGAAACAATCTGCAAGCTGCTACAATTTTTCAGACCAGCTGGGATTGGACCAACGAAATGGTTTTGAGATAGTGCAAGATATTGAAGTTTCCCCGATTTGCATATGCCATCTGGTATGTGACCAGAAAAATTGTTGGTAGAGAGTTCAAGGTTAATCACATTGGTAAGATTTGAGATTTGCTGAGGCAAGAAGCCATGAAGTAAGTTATCAAAGGCTCTTAGGCCCCTGAGGGCCCTCAAATTACCAATAGATGGAGGAAGTTGGCCGGTGATGTGGTTTTCACTGAGGATCAACTGGTTGAGCTTGGTCAAGTTTCCCAAGTGGGAAGGAATGACTCCGGACAGCTGGTTGGATTCCAGAGCTAAAACTTGCAGATTCACAAGGGTCCCCAGCGATGCAGGGACTGCCCCAGTGAGATAATTTCCAGTGAGCTGCAGGTCAGCAAGTTGCTCAAGCTTTCCTAGCCCCTCAGGGATGGGGCCTGACAGTTGGTTCTCATAGAGATACAGATACTGTAAACTGGTCAGGTTGCCAAAGGACTCGGGGATGGAGTCTGTGAGGAGGTTGAAGCTCAGGTCTAACTGGGACAATTTTTCGAGCTTGCCAATTTCATGTGGGATGGGGCCAGAGAATCGATTGCGACCGAGGGACAAGGTCGATAGCATGGTCAGATTTCCCAACTCGGGAGGAATGATGCCTGACATGCCATTGTTGAACACGTACATGGCGGAAAGATTTGTTAGGGAACTGACCTGGGGGGGATGGCTCCCGTGAGCTGATTGTTATCAAGAGCAAGGCTCTTCAGTTTGGCGAGGAAGCGGACGGTTGGAGGGATGGTTCCGGTGAGTCGATTGTGCCCGAGCTCCCAAGCGATGTGAGGGAAGGAAAGGACGAGAAGTTGAAGGCATCAAGGGTTCCTGCAAGTCCCATGCCGTTCAGGTCGATCTCGGTGATGGCCCTACGACGGCGGTTGCATGTGATGCCGGTCCAGTTGCATGGGTTGGTCTGTGTGGTCCATGAAGGGAGGAGGGGGTGGGGGGCTTGGAGGGTGGATTTCCATTGAAGGAGAGCATTCTGTTGGTTTCCTAGCAAACGGGAAGCTCTAGCGGAGGAAACGAGGAGGATGGCTACGGATGAGGCCAACAGAAGAACTTGGAGGGAAGGGGCACTCTTACGATGGATTGGTTCCATAATTGTAAAATTCCCACGGGTCTTAGCGTTTATTGATGCTCGAATCATGCCCTTTTATAGATGCTTTATCATGAACACATGGTTTCTTTTCCTGCAAGTTGAAGGCATCGAGGGTTCCTGCAAGTCCCATGCCGTTCAGATCGATCTCGGTGATGGCCCTACGACGGCGGTTGCATGTGATGCCGGTCCAGTTGCATGGGTTGGTCTGTGTGGTCCATGAAGGGAGGGGGTGGGGGTCTTGGAGGGTGGATTTCCATTGAAGGAGAGCATTCTGCTGGTTACCGAGCAAACGGGAAAGCTCTAGCTGAGGAAACGAGGAGGATGGCTACGGATGGGGCCAACAGAAGAACTAGGAGAGGAGGGATTGGTTCCATAATTGTAAAATTCCCACGGGTCTTAATGTTTATTGATGCTGGAATCATGCCCTTTTATAGATGCTTTATCATGAACAAAGAGTTATTTTTTCCTGCAGCAATAAGGAGACAAACGGAGAGGACGGGTTCCGAGTTTTGTTCATCCTTTTCCTCTGGTTGTGATTGTTCAGACGGCACTCACAATTATTATAACCACATGTCTTTATTTGTTTGGGACTACTCGAACCATGTTATTATTACCGCCAGACGGCACTCACAATGTTTTTTTTTTCTTTGAACAGGAATCCAATGTTCTATTCAAAATGGCAGGGTGATATCTTCCCATCTTAATTATCTTTCTAATTATCATTTGAAGCTGCACAAATACGTAGATATGTAGATAACTTTATACGCTTGTCATGTTTGTTCGCCATTTGGTCACAGCATTATGGATGGATGTTCGAAACTAGAGGATCCATATAGGCTCAATCAAACCAAAATAAAACAGAGATGACCGACTTTTGTAGGTCATCTGTGGAGCCATAGATGGATGGGTTTATTGTCATGAGCAACAGACTGTTCTATAGATAAGTCATTTGTACTACTCATGATGTCAAGACAATTTCATTAGCTTCAATAAGGTTGTCTACTATATATGTTCATAGTGCTTCTACATTACCCTCAGAATATTCACGTAGCACAAAGATAGTGAGAAATAGCATATTCTCCACCTTTAGTCAGCCCTTTAGCACCAGTAATGAAAATCAAAGCATTAAGTTTTTACATTTTTTTTTCACCCACTCCTCATGCTCCTCAGCATCTCTTTCAACATAGCCATGGCCCATAGGTCACGGGCGCGCCAACATATCATTGAAGAGAATAAAATAATAAATACAGCTTCAAACTATGAGTTTGGGCAGAAATAATTTCGTAAAGTGTCAACACCGTGTTGTTTTTTTACCCAGACTATTCATTGAGACAAGAAACCTTTTTTCTTTGTAAAGCTCTATCATTTTCTCCATCTAATTGTTTCCTCTGTCAGGTCTTGGATGAGAAGAAACCATAAATTTGTCGCGCACTAGTTCGTTTTCTAATTGAGAAGAGCTTATAAAATTAGTGCAGACTTAAAAGAAAATATGCAAGTTCTGCAACTTTGATCCCACGCTACCTTTTGAATACAGTACATAAAATAATTTATTAACTATTGATATGAACAACAAAGGCTATTTCACATTTTGGACCAATTCGTTTGTAGGAGTGCTCTTTTGCCATAATGATTTCCAAGTACACCCGCGATGTATTTCGGTATAAATTGTGCTAGTTTTGCAATGGATTGTCGGAGGGAAGAGAGGCTCTCATCCTGCCAACCAAACGTTCGCTGTTAACAAACATGCTTAAAAAGACAAGAAATAATACATCCACGCACGAGTCAGTTTATAATTATTTTTTCCGTGATTAAGCTTTTATTGTGGGTATACCGCGTTTGAAAATGAACATAAAACAAAAGCATACCCTTCTGGTCGTTCCAGTGATTATTCTTTTCCCGAAGCCTCCCATTCCCAGCAAATCTAAGGCCTTTCTTGCACGACATGTCCGCTGCAATCAACTTAACTAGGAAAAATAAGAACCTGCTGTCGAAAGGCATATTATTTAAGCCGAGGTTCGTTACATACCAGAGATTCTCATAGCTGGTGGTGTTTGATTCGCGTTTCTCAGTCCATCTCCTGAGAACATGTAAAAATTCTTCAGATTCATCAATTGAATGGGGTCCTTCTAGGTGTGGATTCAAAGAGGAGGAGGAGGAGAAATTTGGAAGTGATGTGAAGGTGAAACACACACAACAATGTTACAAATTCACCCCGGCATGAAGCACACAATCGACGCTGGGTTTATAGCAAAAGAGAAGGCAGGTTCACAGACAAATCTTTTTTGCAGAGGTTGTTGAGATTCGTTTGCAGCAGTAGTGGGATCAATAATTGAAGGCTAAATTATTTGAAACCCCCCTTGAACTACTATGGTTTGTTATGAACTCCACTCAACTTTTTTTCGGGCTGTAATACACCCCCTACAGATTTTTTATCTTTACTCAGCGTTAATAGTGCATCCAAAAAGATAAAGATGCACATAACCCTCCTGTCTTTAATAGAGAAACTTAACCCATATTCACTTTCCTATTCACATCTTCTTTCCATGTCTACGTTGACCCATGTTTTCTCACAATGTATTTTATTACAATAGAAGTCGCTGGATGACGTCGACAATTGACTGGATCCCGGACGAGCTAGACTCAGGCTGAGTAGGCTGATCCGAGCCACTGGCGGCTGATTGGGCCACCGCCGCCTGGGCTGAGCTGGCATCGGTCCCTCAAGGAATGGTGGTTGCCCCTGGCAGGGCTGATGTTGCAGTGTCCTGGCATAGGATGATGTAGACTTCAGACTGAGTGCTGGGCATGCTAGCTCACGGGCTGAATGTGCATTGGTCCAGACTGATGGAGTCACGCCCGAGCTATGTTCGTCAGGTTTGAGCTATACTCGCCAGATCCGAGCTATTCCTGACCACATTCAGCCTCCTGGTATTGGGGGAGTCGGGCTGAGTAGTCCTCGGCCCGAGATATCTCTGCCACGTCCAAACTGATGGTGCTCTGGTCCGAGCTCTGGCGGCCGACTTCGAGCTGTTTATGCTTTAGTCCGAGCTATCTCATGGGCTTCCTTTCGCTTCTTGCACCACAGAGCTCATTAGTGAGGGTCAGATTTGTGGTCCAACCTAATTCATCCTAGGCTTAAGTCAGTCAATGACTCGAGAAGGATTGAGATAACTATGGCCGATCTGTTGGATGATTGACCGATAGTTATCATGCCGAGCTATGGAGGAAATATAGGAAACTAGTTCGGAGCAGATCCAGAGTTTAGGGATACCTGATCGGAGATTGTAGGAAGAAGCGATTTGTTTGTAAGAAGTTGCCTTATAAGAAGTTGTCGCAAGACGTTGGTCTAGAGTCCACTGAAATTGGTGGAAGAAGTTTTATGAAAGATTGTCTCCCAGTCCCATCTCTCTCAATGGCGTAACGGTCGGTCATTGAATGCCATTATTGATGACGAGCTTAACGGTCGGTATTGATAAGGGAGTCCAACGGTCAGCTCAGCTGTCGCCTGATAAAGGTGCTTCCAGGTTGTTAGGCCAGAGTTGTGGGCCTTACTGGGCTTGTCCACTCAAATAATCAGCAGAGTGATCATTGAAGGTCGGCCCAGTACAGTATCGGAACCCAACTTTGGCGGAGAACTACAATGAGATGAGACTCCAGCGACGCCCGTGCTCCTAATGTATGGTGGTCCGATGAGTTTCCATATACACGGTAGCCGACTATTTCAATTCGTCGTAATGTTCACAACAAAATAGATGGGACATTCAGGTACTTAGAAATGTAATATGCAATGCAATTTAGACCATTGCCGGTCCATCATAGCCAAAGATCACGGTACATCTCGATCAACCTTTGGTTCAATTGTCACTTCATTGTGTAGGTCCGTCGTCTGAATGAGAAATGCTCAAAAAAAATTAGTATTTACTAGAAAGCAAATAGAAGTTGCTTAACGTTGATCACACATTACATTTTGAATTCTAAAGCAATTCATTTGCTATGAAATATGGTGCCTAAAGAGGTAGACAAAGAAGTGAACTATTGACATAAATAACAAAGGCCATGCCCGCTGCGATCAACGCTATCAAGGAAACTAAGAACCAGCTGGCGAAATGCATAGTACTTAAGCTGAGTTACATTACATACCAGAGATTCTCTCATAGCTGGCTGTGTTTGATTCGCATTTACCAATCCATGCCCTGTGAACATGTACGCAATTAAATGCATCCTTAAAAATTGAAAGTGATGTGAAACAGGAGGGGTTTATAGCGAGAGAATTGCTATATAATGATTGTATGCTTAAAAAGGAAATTATATCACATTTCCATATCACTTCATATTATTTTATATTTTTTTGGCTAATAATAATTACATGCACCCCTATGCTAGGTAGGATGCATGTAGTCGTGCTCTATAGCAAAAGAGAAGGCAGGTTCAAAGACGATCTTCATTGCAGAGGCTTTTGAGATTCGTTTGCAGCGGTGGGATCAATAATTGAAGGCTAAATTTTTGAAACCCCCTTGAACTACTTGAGTTTTTTATGAAATCCACTCAACATTTTTTTTGGGCTTGTTAAACACCCCCTACAGATTTTTTTTTCTTCTTTACTCAGCTGCCCACAAACTACGTTAATCGTGCTCCAAAAAGATGTAAATAGCCCTCGTTTATTTTAATAAAGAAATTAACCCCAAAATCACTTTGGCAGCGGATTTTGAGGGCAATGTGCTCCAGCGACGCCAGTGCTCGGAATCGATGTGGGGTCCGATGAGTTTCTATGTCTTCGTAATTTTAATTGTTTTGTGTATCAAATTTTGAGCAACTATTGAAATCAAATTGAAAGTTTAGAGGGCTTTATGGAAAGAGAATTTACAGTACAAGGGGGCTTTAGACATGAAAGTAAAATTTCATGGGGGTTTCATGGAGAGAACAATTCAAGGGTTTTTTTCCCCCGCAACGTATTACCTGACTCAAATGAGTTATTTCAAACTAAACAGAGAGCGATGTTTTCATAAAATTTGAAGAAAAAATAAGCGTTCCTTCAAAGGCAAACATTTTAATTTTTAGATTTATATCCTTACAGTTCACTACAATTATCGTGCTAGGTCTTTAACGTCATCAACCCATTTCACAAATGTTGGATCTTCCACGTTAATTTTAAACATCACAACCATGTTTCAAAGTTGTGGATCTTGTTACCTGGGCTCTCTTGCCTAAAGATAATAATAATAAAGGACAAAAACAATGGATTACCTGTTAGGTTTTAGAAAGGAATTTTGTTATGAATCAACTACGGGGGGAGGAGCCTCCAGCTCTTTATTTATAGGCAAGTATGGAGAATACAAACATGAGCTACATTGATATGTGCCTATCTTTAAGATAGCCAGGAATCTTAACCAACTCCGGTTTATAACCGTTCACAACACTCCCCCTTATCCAGCCATAGGTGTGGACTCTGCTCGTGAATACTTCAGGATTCTGAGCATAGAAGAGTCTCACATGGGGTGGATACTTCGGGATCCTGAGTTGGTGAGATTTGCCTCGTTAAAACTTTTAGCTAGGAAAAATCATGTGGGAAAACCCATAGTTAAGAGAAAAGCGTACAAACTCTCACTAACTCCCACTGATCTGTGCAAGCTCTCAAGCTTTCAGATCTCTTAGACATCTCATTCCAATCTTCTGTACAAGCTTCCTAAAAGTAGCACTAGCAAGGGCTTTAGTGAACAAGTCTGCCAAATTGTCACATGATTGCACTTGTCTGATGTCGATCTAGCTATCTCTTTGTAGCTTCTGCGTCCAGAAGAATTTTGGTGAAATGTGTTTTGTTTTGTCGCCTTTGATGAAGCCACCTCGTAGCTGAGCTTTCCTCGAACATTGTATTAGGTTCGAGATCTCCAGTCTTCAGTCCGGTAGCTGACAGGATGTGGTGGACAACTAAGCGTAGCCAAACGCATTCTCTGCTTGCTTCATGGATGGCAATTATCTCTGAGTAATTGGATGAGTTCGCCGTCAAAGTTTTCTTGATGGATCTCCAGGAAATGGTTGTCCCTCCATAAGTAATCACATACCATGTCTGTGACTTTGCATTGTAGGGATCAGACAAATAACCTGCATCAGCATATCCAGCAAGTGTAAAGGATATTCCATTTTTGTAGAAGAGTCCCAGATCTGTAGACCCTTGGAGATAGCGCAGAAGGTGCTTAACCCCGGCCCAGTGGCACTGTGTGGGCGCCGCACTGTATCTGGCTAGCAAATTTACTGCGAACGCTATGTCGGAACGCGTGCAGTTTTCTAGATATAGGAGTGCGCCGATGGCACTTAGATAAGTGACTTCTAGACCAAGTATATCCTCCCCCTCTTCCAGCGGCTGGAAGGGGTCTTATGTGTATCCAGAGATCGTACCACCATAGGTGTACTAAGTGGATGACATTGGTCCATATGGAATCTTTGCAACATTTTCTTTGTGTATGTGGTTTGATGTAATAGGATTCCATCTTTTAGATGTTCAATCTGTAAGCCAAGGCAGAATTTCGTTTTGCCTAGGTCTTTCATTTCGAATTCTTTTATTAGGCTTACAAATATTTCAGCGATCTCTTCAGGAGATCCAATGAGATTCAAATCGTCTACGTAGACAGCGATTATTACGAATCATTTTCCCTTTGTTCTTATGAAGATACAATGGCAGAATTCATTATTATTGAATCCTTGTTTAACAATGAATTCACTGAGTCTGTTATACCACATCCTTCCTGATTGTTTGATACCATACAATGATATTTGCAGCTTAACAGAGTAGACGTCCCGAGGTCTATCTTTTAGTTCAGCAGGCATTGAAAAGCCATCAGGAAGTTTCAGTATATCTCCTTATTGAGATTACCGTGTAGATATGCAGTCACAACATCCATTAGCTGCATATCTAAGCCTTCCTTTGTTGTTGAGCTTATCAGGAATCTGAAAGTGATCGCATCCATGACGGGGAGTATGTTTCGTCATAGTCAATGCCCGGTCTTTGGGAAAATCCTTGCGCTACAAGTCTTGCTTCGTAGCGTGCGATCTCATTATTTTCATTTATTTTTCTTACGAATACCCATTTGTATCCCACAGGTTTGACACCAGTAGGTGTCTGGACTATTTGCCCAAAGACTTTGCGTTTCTGACGCGAGTCCAGCTCGACTTCTATTGCCTGATTCCACCTTGGCCAGTCATTTCTACGTTTGCATTCAGCAACGGAATGTGGATCATGATCATCGTCGCTTCCGGCGACATGAATAGCAATGTGAAATGCAAAGTCATCATCGACGACTGTACTCTTTCTGTCCAATACCTCCCATGTACGTACATAATTTAATGATATTTCAGTTTCTCCCGGCAGTTCCTTTGCAGTGGATTCCGGGAGGGGAGAGGGTATAGACACGAGCTCATTTCTCTGTGGGGGTATTGTCCTAAGGTCTCCGGATATTTTTCTTTTTCTTGGATTTTTATCCTTGGAGCCTGGTGGTCTACATCTTTTCTGTTGAGGTGTAGCCACTTCTGCTGCTGGTGGATTGCATCCATTCTTTGAGATGCCAATCCTAGCTTGAGTGTTTGCAGTAGGGATGTGTGATTTGACAATCTTCTAGCTGTCAGTAAATGAGTCCGGTAATCTATGAACGGTGTTCTGAATGTGTAAGATCTTCAGGATCTCATCATCACATTATTTTGTTACCGGATCATATTGGGTCAAGCTTTTTGTATCACACGTTAACATTTGCTTCGCGCTAGACTTTTCATTGTCTAGGCACATTTTGGGGAAATATGTCTCATCAAAATCACAGTCTTCAAGACGTCCCTTAAAAGCGTCCCTCGTTTGGGGTTATAGGTATCTGATAATGGAGGGTGAGTCAAACCCTACATAAATACCTAGACGACGTTGAGGGCCCATCTTGGTCCTCTGGGGCGGTGCGATGGGGATATAAACTGCGGAGCCGAAGGTTCTCAAGTGGGAAATGTTCGGCGGCGTTCCATATGCAAGTTGCATTGGAGAGAGACACTGACCTCCTGAGGGTCTAATTCTTATTAATGATGTAGCATGTAGAATTGCATGTCCACATGCATCCACCGTCAACTGGGATTTCATTAGCAATGGACGTGCAATCCATTGGAGTCTTTTAATCAGCGACTCTGCCAACCCGTTCTGGGTGTGAACATGCGGCACCGGATGTTCAATTTCTATTCCCATTTCCTGGCAGTATTCTTGAAATGACTGGGAGGTGAATTCTCCCGCATTATCCAGGCGTATTTTCTTTATTTGGTTGTCTGGAAAATACGCCCGCAACTTTATAATTTGTGCCAGAAGCTTTGAAAAAGCTAAGTTGCGGGTCGAAAGTAGACACACATACGAGTATTTTAAAGATGCATCAAGTACCATGAAGTACCGAAAAGGCCCGCTAGGGGGTGGATGGGTCCACATATGTCTCCGTGTATTCTTTCGAGGAAGCTTGGAGACTCGATATCCACTTTTAGTGGTGATGGCCTTGTTATTAATTTCCCTTTGAAGCAGGGTACACAAGGGAATTCTTCCTTCTGAAGAGTTTTCTGGTTCTTCAGGTTGTGCTCATGAGATTGTGATAAGATGCGGTGCATCATCACAGATCCCTAGTGGCCAAGTCTATCATGCCAAAGTAAAAATTTGGCTGATGTCGGGCACTTCAGGTGCTCCGTCAGGTTAGCTTCCTCTCTCCGAATCGTTGTATGGTAGAGGCCCGATGAAATGCTCTCAAAACGTTCAAGTATGGGTTTTACTCCATTTTTTTGAGACGTTACATACAATAATTCATTTTCTTTTACATTTGCTGTTTCCAAGTGGAATCCGTTTAGACGGATATCTTTAAAACTTAGTAAGTTTCGTTTGGAATTCGGAGAGTATAATGCATCTTTAATTTTAATTTATGTTCCTTGGGGAGCAACAAGGTTGCATTCTCAGAACCTTCAATTATATCCGATGGCCCTGAAATTGTATTTAAGGGCTCTTATACGGTGTAATGCTATGAAAATAGCATTTATTCTGAAGGATCGTATGTGTCGAAGCACTGTCTACCAAGCAGTCATGAGAGCATTCCATCTAAAAAGATGAGTAAAACATTTGCATTCAGAAACTAAATTTTATTCAAAGGAAATCAAATTACATAAAAAGCTCTCATAAGATAAATTGTTCTGAAAATGCTAATATAAATGTAGTAGGCTAATCAAGCAGGTCCTCATATCCGAAGTCTTTTGCTGTGGACTTGACTGCATTGTTTGCAGCCACCAGGTTTGTTTCACCATTCTTTTTCTTACTTTGTTTATACAGCTCTTGGAGATGCTGTGGGTCTGGCACACTCTGAACCAGTGGCCTTTCATGCCACAGCTGTGACACTGGTCTTCCCAATCCCTCTTGGGTGGAGGTGCATCATTTTTCTTGTTGTCATTTCTGCGCCAGGTGAACTTTTGCTTCCCTTCATTCTTTCGCTACTGTACTTGGCCCTTGGCTCTTTTGTGTTGTCCCCCTTTCTGGTGTCTTTCTTTTCTTTTCTTATCTCTCTTCTTTTTGAAGGAAGAGGTATGATGAGCTTCTAGTAAGGGGGCAGTGCCAGTAGGGGCGCATGTTGTGAGTGGCGAGGAGAAGCTCTCTGTTTGGTTCGGCCAAGTGTAAACATGACAGCAGCTCAGAATACTTAGTGAACTTGCGTTCACGGTATTGCTGCATAAGTATCGCATCTTTTCATGGAAAGACGTATACGTCTTTTCCAGCATGCGATCTTTTGAGACTTTCTCACCACACTACTTCAAGCGTGAGGTGATGCTAAAAAGTGCTGAGTTGTACTCAGCAATGGACTTGAAGTCCTGCAGTCTCAGGTTCTCTCTCTCATATCGTGCCCTTGGGAGTATAACATGTCTTTGATGTTTATACATATACTCAAGGGCAGTCCACAACTCAAGTGGATCTTCAACCGTAAGGTATTCAGCCTTTAAGGTCTTTTCCTTATGGCGGCGAATATAGATAATGGCGTGTGCCTTTTCTATATCGCTAACATTTTCTTTTTCTGTTACAGCAGTAATGAGGGACTTTGCCCGCAGGTGAAACTTCACATCTAGCTGTCAGCTCAGATAGTTTCTACCTGACGCATCCAGCACTTCGAAATCGACGCTTGCAATTTTAGCCATTTATCTAGCAGAGCACAAATATGCATGAATTAATATTTTAATCAAAAAGACATTTTCATGCGGAGGCGATATTTAGTGAAAAATTAAATGCGTGGATCGGCCAGTCCCACATAAAGAGAGTCCAAAGTCCATACAGTCCATATTACACATTTTGCAGCTTAAAAAGAAAATACAACTTTGAAAACCATGTGGGTCCCATTTAATATCTCCAGCTTCAATTGTGGCCTCCGTCTCTATGGAAATTGTTCTTCTGTCTTTGACATTTACATAAATTCCTCACTACAATTTCTCTCAAAAAGAAAAGTACGGGAAATAAAATGTGGGACTTAAACAACCGATCCAAAAATCGCATTTAGCCATTCATGCAGAAATATTGTGCTCATCAATATTTTCATTCACAAACATCGCAGACAGTTATATTCACATGAGGATAAAGAATTTAATCACTTAATAGTTATTGGACCACTGGGCAACGTCATACACCGTTAGGTTAGGCGACTAACGGCAGAGCGGTCGCATGATCTTCCTAATTATTAAGCTTAAATATAATGCACAACCACGCATACAATATCCACAGAATAAGCCAGTGATACAAAGCATGTATAGATGATTTTACAGAAGAAATCATTAGATGCCAGGGTTGTAAAAATTGGGTTTAATCAACAAATTGAAAAAGAGCCCATATGTGACATGTTCTTTGTAAAAGGAAAAAGTTTTTCTTTTTAAATCATCCCCCAAAATGTATCAAAAGTCCCCAAGGAATTCCCTTTGGTGCCATATATCGTGATTTTTCATGAGTTTTTGGGTCCCCAACTGAATTTTTAGCCCCCAAATACATTCTTGAAGGTTATTATTAGCCTTCTTTAATAATTAAGTGCCACTTACCCTAAAAAAATTTCGAAAATATGGTCTGCGGGCCTGAAGCCTGCAGAGTGTCTGCGGGCTTCAGGCCTGCAGACTCAATCTGTTGTTTTTTTCGAAAATGGGCTTCGGGCCTCTTTGACTGCCGCCGGGTGGTGTCAAAGAGGGGAGCCACCTCCCTATCGGGGGTTTTGCGGCGGCGTCGGCGCCCCACCCCCCCTTCGGGGGGTCTATTGCGGTGGGTTGACGCTGCACCCCCCTTTGGGGGGTTGTTCTTGCGGTGGCAGCGACGCCGCACCCCCCCTTCGGGGGGGGTTGGTTTTTCGGCTGTGACGTCGCCGCACCCCCCTTCGGGGGGTTGTTCTTGCGGCGGCGGCAAAGCCGCACCCCTCCTTCGAGGGGTTCTGCTCGCGGCGACGGAAAAGCCGCGCCCCCCTTGGGGGGGTTGCTCGCGGCGGCGGAAAGCCGCGCCCCCCTTCGGGGGGGTTTGCTCACGACGGAGGAAAGCCGCACCCCCCTTCAGGGGGGGTTTGCTCGCGGCGGCAGGAAGGCCGCACCCCCCCTTGGGGGGGGTTTGCTCGCGGTGGCGACGACGCCGCGATGCCGCAATGGGGTTGGGGGAATTTGGTTTTTAGACAAGCAAGTTCGTCAGTTTCAGGCGATAAGCAATCCCCATATCGATCTTGCGAGATCTATGGGTAGATCAATCATACGTATGATAAAAACAGCGTTTTTAGCGGGGTTTACCTCTATATCCATGTAACGGCCGGTATTTTTCTACGCGTGTTAATTATTGTGTGTGCCCATATCTTTGTTTGATCGTCCGGATGTGTTATGCGCGAGTTCTTTTGTGCGTCGACGCGAGCGCGTCTATCTCTTTATACTTCTTCCATGGCACGATTAATAAATTTTAACACTAATTACATCACACTAATTAAATTATCCCTAATCAATATTGATTAACTTAACCCTAATTAAATTACTAATTAATTAACCCTACATTTATTCCCACCGTTTGGGGCAGTTCAGATCCAGCATTCTCATCAAATCTCCCCCACCTCCAACTCTCCCTTCCATCAACCTGTTCACCTTCACTGTTGTATTTCAACAGCAGGGGCAGCGTCTCTCTACCTGCAAGGAAAAATTTCAACCAGCAAGCAACTCCCCGAAAAAATCTATCCATCATCATCAACAAATTTTCCAAACCAATTTCAGACCAAAAATCAAACTTCAGATGCCCAAATCCTTCCCAAAAACAAAATCAGAAACAAGTTGAGACAGAGAAAAATTTCAGATCCAAAACCACATCTCAGATTCAAACAACCAAGAAATCAACACACAAATCTGTAACACATTTCAGATTCCAACTTCAAAAATCAAAACAACCTCAAACCCTCTCTTCTTCTTCCTCTTCCTCCCTCCATTGGCCGCACCACCCATCAACTCACCCGCAGCCGCCGCCGGAACTCCGAGCGCCCACGCCCACCCGCGCGCGCCTATAGCAGCCGTCGCCGTCACTGGGGAGCCGCCGCCGCCGCCTACTGGAGCGCCGCCTGCGCCGAGAGACCGTCGGCCGCCAACTCCCCTTCGCGTGCGTGAGTCACCCTTTCCCCTCCCTTGTGCGTGGGTATTTGCTACCATCGAACTGAAATGAAACAAAAAAAAAAGAAAGAACAAAGAACAGAGAGGGAAGAGTGAATGACAGAGAAAAGGAGAAAGAGAGAAAGTTATAAAAGTAAATAAGAAATGGAGAGAGGGATTTTAAACTATTAGTTTTTACCCATAGTCAAAGTAGGTTGGTAGTGCTATTAAATGAAATACTTACCATGTCATTAACACCTGTTGAAACTCATAGTCATTGTGTCAGCAACTTAATAATGACTATTTGTTGAAGGAATTTAGAGAAGAAGTGAAGATAATCACCAATTAGGGATAGCCATGGCAAAAGCCATGGCTCTCTATATATTCAATTAGAGAATATGGATAAGAAGTCCAAGGGACTCCCCACTAAATTAGTGGGGAGTAATGGTGAGATGTTGAGGGGAGGGAGGCCAAAGGCCTCCCTTAACTCACAACACTCCCCCTCATCTCTCCATTACCTTGGTTTAAGCATATGAATACTTCAGGATTCAGTATGCTAATGGGGTGGATACTTCTGGATCCAGAGCCACTGTGGTTGCCTCGTTAAAACCTTAGCTGTGGAAAACCCAGTGGGAAAAACCAGCAGCTTAAGGGAAAAGAGTACAACTATTGAGGGACTCCCCCCTGATCTGTACAAGCTTCAGGCTTGCAGATTTCCTATGTATCTATACAATCATCTCCTATTTTTCTATACATCCATCATGTTCTGAAAACAAATACAGTCATCACTCATCTATACAAATTTCACTCATCTAACGGCTATTGGAAAGTAGTGGCGCTGTGGAGTGGAATGCTATTCGAAGTTGGTAGATGACTCCACTAAAGTAGTCTTTAAATCAGTCTTCAGTGTGCCTGCAAGGTACCGCTGGACCTGGCTGAGCGTTTTCAATACTTGCTTCTTGGATGATGAGCTTCTCAGAAGATGTAGACATTGGAGGATGATGTGTAGATATTCAGGAGGTGGACGGCCTTTTGTGTTTTAGTCATCGCGATGATCTTTAAACTTGCATATGCGATATATATTCCTTGACCCTTGGAAGTTGCGCAGAAGCAGCTTATCCTTGGTCTAGTGGTGCTCTCCAGGGCAACACTGTATCTGGTTAACAACTTTACTGCAGACGTTCTATCAAAGACACGTGTAGTTGGCCAAATAAAGAAGTGTAACAAGTACACTAAAGCTAGGCTCTTCGGGACCTAGGATGTCCTCCCCCTCTTCCAGCGACTGGAAGGTGTCATAAATAAGCATCTATTTTTAATAGGTTGTAAATGTACATCATTCTTCATAAACTCCAGGTGAATGAAGGATATTACGGGTTCCACCACGAATGTGTTAAATATATAAGCCGAGACAATACCTTGTTATACCTAGGTTTTTCATTTCCAATGTATGCTTAAAGCTATCTGATATCGCAATGGTCTCTGCAGGAGATCCTATTAGCTTTAAGTCAACCACATGTACGGCGAATATCACAAATCCTGTCAACGATCTTTCGAAAAAGATACACGGGCAGAATATTGCTTAAGATCAACTAATGATCTTTGTAGCCTTTATGGAGAAGACGTTTCTACGTCTCTCTCTTTCATCTCTGGGGGTAGAGTATACCCGTATAGAAGTTTTATATAGATCTCTATATCTATATTGTCGTATATGTATGCAGTCACAACGTCCATGAGCTGCATTTATTGGCTTTTTCAGAGAAGTTTAGGCTTTAGTAGGAAAATGATCACATTTCCTTCATTTCAATTTCTTATGAAATCCAACTTATATTCCACAGGTTTTACACATTCATGTGTATGGACTACTGGTCCCAAGACTTTGCTTTTCAAGAGTGAGTCCAGCTCTACTCTTATTGCCTCGTCCCACTTTGGCCAATCTATGCGTTCATGCTATAGAAAAGTGGGCTGACGTCATCGTCGTATTCAGCGACATGAACGGCAATAGTGAAAGCAAAATCGTCGTCGACGACTGCGTTATTTCTGTATAGTACCTCTCCAGTACGTACGTAATATAATGATTTTTCTCCTGTTGTTTCCTCTGCAGAGGAAAGTAGGAGGGGAGAGGTTGCTGGTTTGAGCTCAGCCTCCTGTAGATGGATCATTTAATATATCCAGGAATCTTCCTCTTTCGAGGAAAGTTTTATATTTTTAACATGGCGGGCGTCCTCTTTTCTATTGAGGTACAGCTAATTCTGCTGCCGGTGGATTGCATCCATCTTTGGGAATGTCAATCCTAGCTGGCGTGTTGGCAGCAGGGACGTGTGAACGAACAATCTTCTGGTTGTCCGTAAATTTATCTGGCAATTGATGTACTTTAGTCTGAGTGTGAAGGATCTTTTGGATCTCATCTTCACACAGAAAAGGTATGCGGATCATAACGAGATTAGGACTTTTGTGTCCCATGATATGGTCTCAGAAGCGTCAGGCTTCTTTAGACTGCGTGCCTATTACAATGAGACTTTGCTCATCAAATTCACATTTATCAAGACTTGGTGGTAAACCATAAGCAAACGGCATCAGCAATAAGATATGGCCACAAGCGGGCCGTATCGTGATAAGCGATGCGGAATGCAGTGTGTTGGTCCCTAAACTTCAACAGGCAACTGGGATCTAACAATGGACGTGAAATCCATTGGAGTCTCTTTACCAGAAACTTTGATAACCCATTCTGAGTATGAACATGCTACATGATGTTCAATTTCAATGTCAATTGCTTTGGCAGAAGTCTTGAATGATATGTGCAGTGAATTCACCCACATTATTAGCTTTGAGAAAGCTATGTTGCGAGTAAATATGAAGGCACACATAAGACCATCTAGTAGATGCATCAGTCAGTACAATGAAGTACCGAAAATGGGCCATTTGCGGGGTGAATAGGCCTGTAAAGGTTACCATGTATTCTCTCAATGACGCCAGGAGACTCTAATCCCACTTTCAGGAGGGAAGGTCTCTCTATTAGTTTTCCCTTATGACAAGGGGGACAATGAAACTCAACCTTTTGAAGAATCTTCAGGTTCTCCAATGGATTCATTTGATGATGCGTCCATCATCGCTGATCCAGGATGAACAATTCCATTTTGCCAGAGTTAAAAACTATGGCAATGAAAGGCACTTCTGGTGCTCAGTCAAGTTGGCTTTCTATAGGATGAATATCTGTAATTATAAGGGACCGACGGGGGCCCAATGAAATCGTAAGTAGATGGGCTTCTGGCCATTCTCGTGACGATTTACATATTGATATTCAATATTTATTATCCACAGTTTTCAAGTTATGATCGTTTAAATGAAATACTTGAAACTTGAAAATTTCATATATGTTTAAGGGGAGAAATTTGCATCTTATAGTCTCGTTTTATGTGGAAGCAATATAAATGCTACACCAGTGTAACGAGGCAATATCCACAATATTACATACTTCATCTATAAGCAAAACGAAATTTTATTTAAGTCAATGTAAAAAAAGACATTCAAAATAAAAGTTCGTACTTAAGCAAATTAAAGACGAAGCTATATGGAATTTTAAATGCATAGATAAAAAATGAAGCTTTAATCGAGCAGGTCGTCGTTCTCGAAGTCTTTTGCAGTAAACATCGTTGGTGGCTGAACAGCCACCAAGTTTGTTTCAGGCAGAGACTTCTGGCTTGCCTGATATAGTTCCTGGAGGTGGCGAGGAGTGTGGCAGTTTCTGGACCAATGGCCAGTCATGCCGCATCTATGGCATTTATCCTCCCAGTTCTTCGTAGGAAGTGACACTTGGTCAGTGTTCATTCGCTTCCATGCGGAGTTTATCTTTCCTTTATTGTTGTTGTTGGACGGGGGTTCTGATCCTCGTCCATTCTTCAATACAGCTTTCCCTTGGTTATTATTAGCCTTCTTCTTGTTTTTCCACTTCTGGGGAGAAACGTGGTGGGCTTCAGGGATAGGTGCAGTGCCAGCTGGTCGTAAATTATGAGTGGCGAGCAGTAAATCTCGATTCTGCTCTGCCCTAAGGAGGCAAGAGATCAGATCAGAGAATTTCATGAAGTTGCGTTCATGATACTGCTACATGAGGATTGCATCTTTCTCGTGAAACGAGGTAAATGTCTTTTCCAACATGCGTTGTTCTGTCACTTCTTCACCGCACAACTTCAGGCGTGAGGTGATATTATGAAGTGCAGAATTATACTCAGCGACGGACTTATAGTCCTGAAGTCTGAGGTTTTCCCACTCATAACTGGCACGCGGTAATATAACATCAATTTGATGTTTATACCGTACCTCCAGCTCTGTCCACAGTTCCTTTGGGTCCTCTACCGTTAAGTATTCGGCCTTTAGGGTCCGATCTATATGTTTCCTAATGTAGATTATGGCTTTCGCCTTATCCACATCGGAGACAGTGGTAGGAGTGCTGCTGCTAGATGTAGCAGAACCATCGGCCGCTGCTGGGGCCGATGAAGGAGCCAAAATAGAGCCAAGGAGGGCCATCGAACGCAAGTGGAACTTCAGGTCCACTTGCCAACTCAGGTAATTTTTTCATGCAGAATCAATGACCTCGAAATCGACGCCTGCCAATTTTGCCATTTATCTACGCAATTTAAAATAAGCATGAATTAATTAAAATTTAAATTCACACATAAAAAATAAAATAAGTAAAATGTGAGGATCGGCCAGATACCCAAAGAAATACAAAGTCAAAAGTCCGAATATACAGTCCGTAAAAAAAAAGAAAAATACAACTTGGAAACCCAGAAGGGTCCCTATATTTTCCAATTTTTTTTGCCTCCGTCTTCATTTGTCAGTATACCGTTCTTTGGCATTAATACATTTAATCCTCACTTACAAATTCTCTCAAAAAGAAAATAAAATTGCAAGGAATTTAAAGGGTATCAAACTGGCCGATCCCAAAAATCACATTTTAGCTTATATAAACATCCACGCAGTTTATAATATGCTACATGCACAAAAGAAACAACCACGCAGGCATATAACACAGGCATATATGTAATATGGAAAAAGAGATTATATAATATAATAATCTCTCGGACCACGGGGAGACGTCATACACCGTTAGGTTAGTTTACTAACGGCAGAGCGGTCACAGGATTCTTAAGATAATTATATTTTGAAAAAAAAATCATATATTCCATAAATTAATAATAATGCAAGAGTGTAATAATTTTAGCAATATGACGTGACAGGCTCATAACAAAGAATTAAAATAAATTAATATTTTGAATGGGGCTGCAGGCCCATAAATATTAATCATTTTAATATATTATGTATATTTGGGCTGGAGGCCCATTTGCCAAAAATTAACAAATTAATTATAGCAATTTGAATTAACTTGGTTTCTAGCCCAATAAGCCAAATTAATATGTGGGCTTCAGGCCCATTAGCAAAATTTTAATCAACTTTATAAGTGTGCAATTTGATTAACTGGGCTTATGGCCCAAATAAAACATACGAAATTAATATTTATTCTGGTTTGGGCTGCATGCCCATAAGCGAAACAATCAGTTTAATAGTCAATGTTATTAATTGGGCTTCTGGCCCCAAAAAAACAGCCAAACTAATTTATTAATAGGATTTGGGCTGCAGGCCAATGAGCTGTATTTTTAGGATGTTGAGGGGAGGGAGGCCAAAGGCCTCCCTTAACTCACAACACTATTAAGTTTTTAAGTTAGTTTTTTTTATAATGATTGGTTAGTTTTAATATTATCATAACCTGATATATAAGTTGGTTATAATAGTAATATATTATAATGTGTTATTAAGTGGTAGTAATAAGCAGTGAGTTATAAATTGCACACTAAGTAATCAGTGTTATCAGCATTCATATTTTTCCAACAATTTTTATACTATATATAAAGTTAGGGTTATTACTAATTTAATTAGTTAAATCCTTTAACTAAATATCATTAATTTAATGACACAGATATGTCGCGTCTTTCCTGTCGTTACTCGGACAACCTAAATTGTCCCTGTCAGGCAAGCGTGCAGTTTATTTTATGTTTTTTTGTGATATCTGATGTTGTACACTAAATTGCTGACACAAACACACTTTTTAGAAATGCTAGACTTAAACTCGTGTACGTGTGTGTGGACCCCTTAATAAACGAAATGAACACACTTTATGAATGGCAACATTTCTGGACATGTATAGATATTTTGAACTGTTGAAACTCATAAAATGTTACATGCTGTTGGCTACCAGTTGTTACATGTCATTGGCTACCAGTTGTCGTTGGCTACCAGTTGTTACATGCCGTTGGCTACCAGTTGTTACATGTCATTGGCTATTACTTGACTATTCTCGTCGGTCACATGTGACTAGCCTGGCTCGTGTTCCAGTAATGTCACATGTGACTAGTCTGGACTCGTGTCCCAGTATATGACGAATTAGCATCCTGGCTCGTGATCCAGAAAATACACGTGGGTGGGGTTGGGTTCTCGGGCACTGGCCGGTAGTAAACGGGTCGCCTTCGGGGGCACTTGAAGGTGAATTCACTTACTATTCGTCTAACGACGGGGGGCCTTAGTCACGGACTTGCAAAACAGTTAAATAATTGAAAAAGAAAGTTAACTTACAGTCTGCTGCTACATTATTTAACTGTCATGTTAATGCTTATAATAGAACTGTCATGCTAGTGTAACCTTTCATTTTCGTAATAGAAATGCATGCTAATGTAAATTATTTTAACTGCTTTAAACTGCCATATATAACTTGTTATATATCTTCCCAATGGTTCTCTTCTAACCTTGTCCTGTAGGACCCTTGCTGACATACATTCATATTGTTTGAATGTATGTCAGGTTACGAGATAGGTTACCAGGAGGACGAGCTGTTGGATCAGAGTGATCCAATAGACCAGGATTCTGCTGATCCTGAAGTCCACCCTACTGTGGACTAGTTGCTGATTTCCACCGCTGCAGCTATTTATTTTCACCGCTGTGATTTGTAGGGTGTGTACCCACTTTATCTGTATCGTTATCGTTGTAGGCCATGCTTGGGGCCCTTTTATTATTGTGTACTTTATCTGGATGTTGGCTTTAATATTTCTATTGTTCTGAGTTGCATGCAAGTTCCTGCGAAAGGTGTTTTCACAAACGCTTATTGGGTTCGAGCTTCACTGCCCCAGCCCAAGCGGACCCACTCGCGTCCTCGCTCCTAAGTATAATGGGAAGCAGGGCGTGACAATCCGTCCTCCGGATATAGCGACGGTTGAACGAAGCCCTACGTGGATGACGATGCTTGATTGAGGAAGCCTTGCACCGCGCGTGTGGATCTCCCGTCTCCCTTCGCCTTCGCAACGAACGAAAAAAATTTTGTGGAAAATTTTAGAGGCTCGTGCTGATAACGTGTTATGAATCAACTACTGGGAGAGGAGCCCCCAGCTCTTTATTTATAGGCAAGTATGGAGAATACAAATGTAGGCTACATTGATATGGGCCTATCTCTAAGATAGCCCAGAATCTTAACTAACTCCGGTTTATAACCGTTCACAACAATTTTCATTTAAAAAAGTGCAATTTGTGGTAAGTTTGGTGGCTACGGAATCCCGTAGCCCTGTATTTATAGAGATAGGGTTACATAATGGGTGGATACTCAATACACTAATGGGCCTACAAAAGCCCACTCATAACACTTCCCATTATCCATCCATTGCTGTAAGCTAGGTATATGAGCGCTTCAGGGTCCATAGAGCTTACCCGACCATGGGGTATGGATACTTCTGGATCCTAAGTTAAGAGTTCTTGCCTCGTTAAAACCTTTGCCATGGAAAACCCAGTGGGAAAAACCAGTGGCTAAGGGAAAGAGTACAAGTCTCTATAACTTTCCCTGATCGATGGATATCACCAGAGGTGGATACTTCTGGATCCAGAGTTGATGTGGTTGCCTCGTTAAAACATTTGGCTATGGAAAACCCAGTGGAAAAAACCAATAGCTAAGTGAAAAGGAGTACAATTCAACATTAACTCCCCCTGTTGCGTACACGCTTCAAGCTTGTACATCTTTCAACTGTCTCATCCCAATTCATATTACAAGTTTTCTAAAGGTACATCGAGGTAAAACTTTAGTAAATATATCTGCCAGGTTGTTGCAAGACTGGATCTGCTGGATGTCGATCTGGTTGTCTACTTATTGTTTATACATCCAGAAGAGTTTGGGGCAAATGTGCTTCGTCCAGTCACCTTTGATGTAGCCACCTCGTAGTTGAGCTATGTAAGCAGCATTGTCGTCGTACATGGTGGTTGGTCCAAGAACTCCCGTCTTCAGGCTGGTTGTCATGAGGATGTTGTGGATGACTGAATGAAGCCAGAAGCATTCTCTGCTAGCTTCGTGGATCGCAATGAGTTCGAAGTGGTTGGATGAGGTTGCTGTTGAAGTCTGCTTCACAGATCTCCATGAGATGGTTGTTCCACCTAGGTGAATACGAAGCCTGTCTGGGACTTTGCGGTGTGGGGGTCAGACATGTATTCTGCATCTGCATAACCAACTAAGTTGGAGGATACGCCTTTCTTGAAGTATAGTCACATGTCAACTGACCCTTGGAGGTAGCGCGGAAGGTGCTTCACTCTGTTCCAGTGGTGCTTTGAGGGCGCTGAACTGTATCTGGCAAGTATGTTAACTGCGAACTCTATATTGGGACGTGTGCAGTTTGCCAGATAGAGGAGTGATCCAATTGCACTCAGGTAGGATACTTCGGGACCCAGTGCTTCCTCCCCCTCTTCCAATGGTCAGAAGGGGTCTGTGTTAACATCCAATGATCTGACGACCATTGGTGTACTAAGCGGATGACATTTGTCCATAAAGAAGTTTTTCAGCAACTTCCTTGTGCAGGTGGATTGATGTAATAGGATTCATCCGCTTAGGTGTTCGATTTGTAAGCCTAGGTAGAACTTCGTTTTGCCAAGGTCTTTCATCTCAAAAGTCTGTGTGAGTCTCTTGGATATCTCAGCTATCTCTTCAGGAGATCCGATGAGGTTTAAGTCGTCTACGTAGACTGCAATAATTACGAATCCTGTTTCCTTTGCTCTTATAAAGATGCAAGGGCAGACTTCATTAGTTGTGAATCCTTGTTGCACTAGGAATTCACTGAGTCTGTTATACCACATTCTCCCCGACTGTTTTAGACCATACAGTGATCTTTAGAGTTTGACAGAGTAGACGTCCCGAGGTCTTTCTGTCATTTTCATCGGTAGTTTATAGCCGTCCAGAAGTCTCATATAGATATCCTTATCTATATTGCCATATAGATATGCGGTCACAACGTCCATGAGTTGCATATCTAGGCCTTCCGTACTAGTTAGGCTAATGATGAAATGGAAAGTGATCGCATACATGATCGGAGAATATGTATCATCATAATCTATTACTGGTCGTTAGAAAAAGCCTTATGCAACACGACGCGCTTTGTAGCATATGATCTCGTTATTTTCATTTCTTTTTTCTTACAAATACTCATTTATATCCTACAGGTTTAACACCCTTCGGTGTTAGGACTACAGGTCCAAAAACTTTGCGCTTCGAGAGTGCATCCATCTCTACTCCTATTGCCTCGTTCCACTTTGGCCAATCCTCTCTGTGTTTACATTCTGCTAGAAAGAGTGGATCAATCTCATCATCATATTCAGTGACGTGATTGGCAATAATGAGCGCAAAGTTATCATCGATGATTGTGCTTTTTCTGTCCAGTACATCCCTAGTACATACATAGTTTAATGATATTTCTCCTGTATTTTCCTCTTCAGGAGTTTTTAGGAGGGAAGAGGTATTTAGGCTGAGCTCAGCATCCTGTGGTGGTATCGTTATCATTACTCCAGGAGTTTTTATCTTTCGAGAGAATTTATCCTTGGAGCCTGGTGGTCGTCCTCTCTTTTGTTGAGGTACGGCCGCTTCTGCTGCATGTGGATTGCATCCATCTTTGGGTATGTCAATCCTATCTGGCGTGTTTGCAGCAGAGACGTATGATCTGACAATCTTCTGGTTGTCAGTAAATTTGTCCGATAAAATGTGAGCTGTATTCTGTATTTGGAGAATCTTCAGGATCTCATCTTCACATTGGTTGTACGCGGATCAAAGTGGGATAAAATTTTGGTATATCATGATATGGTCTTTGAAGCTTCTGGCTTCTCTGTGTTTATGCCTAGTTTGGAAAAGGTACTTTTGTCAAACTCACAATCTGCTAGATGTGCCTTAAATGCATCTCCCGCTAGGGGTTCCACGTATCTAATGATCGATGGTGAGTCGAATCCTATGTAGATACCTAGGCGACGTTGAGGACCCATCTTGGTCCTCTGTGGTGGTGCTACAGGGACATAGACAGCGCATCCGAATATCCTAAAGTGAGAGATATCCGGTGGAGTTCCATATGCGAGTTGCCTTGGAGAATAAGATTGACTACCTGACGGTCGTAATCTTATTAGCGATGCAGCATGCAAGATGGCATGTCCCCATGCAGTCACCAGCAACTGGGATTGCATCATGGACAAGCAATCCATTGTAGTCTCTTTATAAGAGATTCAGCTAACCCCTTCTGGGTGTGAACATGAACTGCAGGATGTTCAACTTCAATGCCAGTTGCTTGACAGTAGTCTAAAACGACTTGTGATGTGAATTCCCCAGCGTTATCCAGATGCAATTTCTTGATCTGGTTGTCCAGGAAATGTGTCCGTAACTTAATGATTTGTGCCAGTAGCTTTTCAAAGGCTACGTTTCGGGTGGACAGGGGGCACACATATGACTATTTGGAAGATGCGTCTATCAGTACCATATAGTACCGAAATGGACCACTTGCGGGGTGAATTGGCTCGCAAATGTCTCCATGTATTCTCTCTAGGAAGCTGGGAGATTCTGAGTCCACCTTAAGTGGAGATGGTCTCGTAATCAATTTCCATTTGTGACAAGGGGGACAAGGAAATGCACCCTTTCGAAGTAGCTTCAGGCTTTTCGAGTTAATTCCACGGGATTGGGATATGATGTGGTGCAGCATAGCCGATCCAGGGTGTCCGAGTCTATTAAACCAGAATTGGAATTCTGGTTGATTATTGCACTTCTGGTGCTCAATTATGTTAGCTTTCATTGCTCGTATCTTTGTATGGTAGAGACCCGACTGGAGCCCCTCGAAACGCTCAACGATGGTTTTAGCACCGTTTTAAGAGTCGTTACATACAAGAATTCTTTATTTTGTTTGTTCACCATTGTTTCTAGGTGGTATCCGTTTAAACGGATATCTTTGAAACTTAACAAGTTTCTATGTGAGCTTGGAGAGAAAAGAGCATCTTTTATTAATAGTTATGTTTTATTGGGGAGCAAAAAATGTGCTTCCCCTGATCCTTCAATTATTCCTGACGAACCGGAAATGGTATTCACGGTTCCATCATATTTGTGTATGCTTTGAAAAAAGCAAATATCTTGAAGGATCGTGTGCGTAGAAGCACTGTCCACTAGGTATTTATAATTCATCTAAAGTAAGAGAGAAAAAGCATATCAGTATAAGGCACAAAGATAACTAAATCTCATTCAATGTCTGAAAATTATCCAACATGCTAGAAAACAAATAACTGGAGAGTAAATTGTTTCAACTACAATGTATTGCAGAAAAATAGATAAGGCTTCAGTCGAGCAGGTCATCGTTTGAGAAGTCCTCAGCGATGAACCTGATTGGTGCCAGGTCTTCGTGTTCCACCAAGTTTGTTTCGGCTGGCTTCTGGCTAGCTTTGTACAAGTCCTGGAGGTGGCGTGGAGTCTGACAATTTCTGGACCAGTGTCCACTCATGCCACACCTGTGGCATTTACCTTCCTAGTCTTTTCTGGGGCAGATGTCTGGCCTTTGTCTTTCCTCTTCCACACATTTTTCCTCTTTCCCTCATTTTTGGCCTTTGGAGGGGGTCCTCTAGCCTGCTTCTTCATTACCTTTTCCTTCTGGGGTTTGTCTCTGAAGTTGGTCCTCTTCTTCTGGGAGGAGATGTGGTGCGCTTTAGGCGTAGGTGAAGTACCATCAGGACGTAAGTTATAGGTGGCCAGAAGGAGGTCTCTATTCTGTTCTGCCATCAGAAGGCATGAGAGAAGCTCCAAGTATTTCGCGAACTTTTGTTCACGATACTGACGGAGGTTCTCCCATTCATATCGCGCTCGGGGAAGGATAACATCTCTTTGATGTTTGTATTTATCCTCGAGAGCGGTCCATATCTCGTAAGAGTCTTCCACAGTGAGGTACTCGGCCTTCAGGGTCCGATCGATATGGCGTCTGATATAGATAATTGCTTTCGCTTTATCTATGTCAGAAACCGTATCGCCTACAGCAATGGCATAACTCAGTCCCTGTGAGCGCAGGTGGAATTTGATATCCAATTGCCAGCTCAGATAATTTTTGCCTGTAACATCCAATACATTAAAGTCGACGCTCGCGATTTTAGCCATTATCTTTAGCATGTTAAAAATGAGCAATAATTAGATATTTTAAAATAAAACAAGTAATTATGCATTTCAGACACAGATATTTTGTTGTGTGGATCGATTAGTCACCATTTAAAAAAATAAAGCCCATACAGACCCATAAAATAGAAAATACAACTCGAGAACCCTCGTGGGGCCCCTATTCTTCTGGAAATAGATCTTCATCTTCGTGGGACGTGCGACAGTCTTGGAGATTATACAATTTTATCATCACTACAATTTCTCTCAAAATGAAAAAAAAGCGAGGAAAATAATGATGATAGCTAGCTGATCCAAAACCACAACAAATATAAACATACGTCGCAGAAAAAATGCAACCGGCATTTTATTTCATAACAGACAATTAATCATCATAGGCAATTAATCATCACATGCATTTTATAATGGAAATGAAAAATTTTCGTTTAATAATTATTGGACCACTGGGCAACGTCATACACTGTTAGGTTAGTTAACTAACGACAGAGCGGTCGCAGGATCTTCATAGTTATTAAACGTATAATAATCAAATAATCCAAAATGCGATGCTTTATAAAGCATGTAATTAATCGGGATTTAACGAAGAAAAATCTTAATTAAATCTGAAAAAGAATTTGTAAAAACAATTTTTTTGTGGAAAACCCCTAGTTAGGGTTTTTGGAGGCGATTTGTCGTGCGATCCCGTGCAACCTGCTAGGGTTTGCGTTGCGTAGGCTGCCGCTTTTGGCGGCTAGGGTTTGACCGCACGTGCGCGGGGGGGGGGGGGGGGGGGGGGGCTTAACATCGCCGCTGCCGCTTCAGGCGACAGCGGCGTTTACTGCAGGGAGCAGCGGCGCCGGCTGTCGCTCCAGGCGGCAGCGACGGCGCCGGCTGCTGCTCCTGGCGGCAGCGCTGGCTGCCGCCGGAGCGGCAGCGGCATGTCACCGCTTCTGGCGACGGGGAGATCGCAATGGGGGTCGTGCGTTCGTGGCTTCTGGCCACTTGGTGACGAAAAATCCCCTCTAGGGTTTGAAGATTTGGGGAAGATCATAAAAACAAGATTTTTATTTTAAAGGGTTATTTAGTACTGACCCCCTGTGTTTTCTCCGAAATTAGCAACACCCCCCTATGGTTTCAATAATTAGTAAGACCCCCCTATGGCACCCAATTTTGGACCCCCCTCCCCCTTGTTTAGGGGGGTCTTCCTATAGGCGGGGGAGTCCAAATTGGATACAATAGGGGGGTCTTACTAATTATTGAAACCATAGGGGGGTGTTGCTAATTTCGGAGAAAACACAGAGGGTCGGTACTAAATAACCCTATTTAAAAAAGCTATTTTTAGTCTTCAAATCAGCGTTTTAATCGTAAAAATTGATTTTTAGTAATAAAAACGTCGAGTTATCATTAAAAGGTTGATTTAGCATGTAGATCTGAAATAAAAATCCGATCTATATTAACTAAACCTTGATCCAAACATGTAGATCGAAAGATAAAAATCTAGATCTGATTAAACTAACATGGATCTAATCGTATGCGCATAAAAATTTAGATCTAGGGAATAAAAATTACCTCTAAATCCTACCCTCCGGATCTAGCGATGTTCGGTGAAGGAAGCTTTTTCGTATCGCGATTTGTCCATCGGCAGAGGTTCGACTCAACTTTGAGCGTGCTGATAACGTGTTGTAAGTTGGCGGCTACGAAATCTCATAGCCCTGTATTTATAGAGATATGGTTACATAATGGGTGGATACCCAATACACTAATGGGCCTACAAAAGCCCACTCATAACACAATTGAGTTTTAAAAATAAACTTTGAGCTAAGCTCCCGGTTGATTGTCGAGGAACGACGATCGGATAGAACAAACAATGACCTTAGTTTTCAACTTACGGCGGATTGCAAATTGGCATGGTTTAATATGTTTTTGATAAGATTGGAAACATATGGTGGTTGATATAATGGAGAATTAGGGAGGGGCATTTGCCATTAAATTGTTGAGTATTGATTCCACGGATTTGGTTTTGGATGATGAGCAAACATAAATATCGTATACTAACTGTTTGTGAGCGCAGTTATGGAGATCGTCGCCAAAAGAATACGTACATCAAAAGCGACATCTCAAGACTTCTCAATACGCGTGATCATGTGCCTGAAGCTTCGTTGAAGCTCAAGGAGCAATATTGAAGTCAAGAAGAATGAAGATTGAAGCTTTGAAGACGGTTCATCAATGTATTATTTATTGTCTTCTAGCTTCATAGTTTAGAATGTTAAGCCTTGAGTAGGACTTACATTATTATCTTCATTTCGCTCATATCTTAGAGCTAGGATTATCATAGAAGCCATTAGAAACTTTTCCGAAGCCTATCGCTTCTTTCCTCGGCTTCTAGTGCATGTTAGTTGGTTCAAGAAGAGTCACCAACCGACTAGATGACGATATAGTCGGTCGGCAACTCTTCATGAACCGACTAGATGCCTTGCTCAATTCAGCTCTTTCCATGTTGATCAATTAGTCGGTCAAAGAAGGTTCACCGACCGACTAGATGACGATCTAGTCGGTCAGGAGTCCTTCTCAGACCGACTAGTTGTGTTCAGTCTTTTTCAGCCTGAGCTACTGTTTCGAGTTAGTCGGTCAAAGAACGTTTGTCGACCGACTAGTTGAGAAACTAGTCGGTCAGCATTTGTTCTTAAACCGACTATGTCTACTTGAAGTCAGCCTTCTCTATTTCGACTGTTAGTCGGTCAAAGTTCACTCACCGACCGACTAGTTGTGAAACTAGTCGGTCGGCAAGTCTTCTTAGACCGACTAGTTGTCATTGCCTGTACTTTGACCTTTTGGTTGTTCAACCGTTAGTCGGTCTACGTTGTATCACCGACCGACTAGTTGATGAACTAGTCGGTCAGTGATCCTTCTTTGACCGACTAGTCTGGTTCAGAATAGAGCCGTTGGGAACTTTTCCAACACGATTTTCTTTGCCTCTATAAATACAAACTTGATTCGTTTGAGGCAAGGTTAGAGGTCCATTATCCAAGTATTTTCAGACCTAAGAGAAGAGTTTTCTCAAGCTAATTCCAATCTCTCTCTTCCTCACAAGAATCTCTCCCTTCACACCTTGAGCCAATATCCTCAAGAGAGATTCTCTCCATTGTGAGCCATTCAAGCCAAGGGCTTTGAATCCAAGGACACCAACCTCATCCTAGCCACCTATTGTTGTCCATCTTGGTGGAGCTAGGGCTTGGTGTCATCATCTTCCCCAAAATCCTTCTTGCCCTAATATTTGGTAAGTTCTCTCATGGCATAGGATTTTGTAGGTAAGTGTTTATTTCATTTCAATCGTTATTTGAATTGTGTCTCTCGGTTGTGACAGAGGGTGTGATCCCGGTTTGTGGGAGTCACATGTCATTTGTATGATTTGGTCTTGTGAAGGTTTTTCACAAGAATTTCATAGTGCTAAATCTTGAGATAGGGTTTCTAACTCAAGTATCCGGTGGTTAGGACGTAGGATCACCGGAAACAAGTCGGGGAGACTTGGGTGGTTCCGAACCCGTTACATGCTTTGTTTGCGTATGCTTAATTCTTGTTGATTGTTGTTTATTCTGCATTGTCGTTTGTTCATTGCGCAATAGTTAGGAATAACTCTCTTAATTATTTTAAGTACTATTCACCCCCCCCCCCTCTAGTACGTGTGCAGTAGCTACCACATGGCCCTACATAAATGTCACATAAAAGTCACTTGATGATTTTTCCAATGATAGACTAACGGAATGGGTTTGTTGAAAAAATAGAAAATCCAAGCTTCGCCTTCAGCTTCTTCACCTTAGACATGCTATTAGAAGCAATTAGCATGTCATCCACATAAAAGCAACAATTAAACCTTCAAGCCATTCTCAAGTGTGCGGACATACACACCTTGATCTTTGATGCTCCTCTCGAAGCCTACTCCCATTATGAAGCTATCAAATCGTTTGTACCACTGCCTAGGTGACTGCTTCAACCCGTATAACGATTTCTTCAACATGCACACCAATGCCTGTTTTCCTTCAACTCTAAACCCATCGGGCTGCTGCATATAGATTTCCTCATCAAGGTCTACATGCAGAAAGGTGATCTTCACATCGAGTTGCTTCAACTCCATGTCCATGCAAGCAACTAGCGCCAACAGCACACAAATCGATGTGTGTCGCACAACCGGTGAGAATATCTCGTTGTAGTCTTCTCCCTTCCATTGTGCAATTCCCTTAGCTACCAACCTTGCCTTATACCTGACATTGTTCCCATCTTGAGTTGAGCTCTTCTTGACCTTGTATATCCAACGACAACTAATGGCATGCTTCTCGCTAGGTAACTGCACCAAATCCCAAGTGTCGTTCCGGTGAAGAGAATCCATCTCCTCCTCCATAGCTCCTTGCCATTGAGCCGAATCTCCTGAGACTACGGCTCCACCATATGTCGCTGGCTCCTTGTGCTCTAGATTGAGTGCATAAGCCGTCATATCATCGAAAGAAAATCGAAAGAATAACCCGCATAATCCCATGCTCCAAATCTTTCTGGCGCTTTCTTCACCCTCTTCGATCTCTGTGTTTCATCATCACCTGCAAAAGTGTCAACGCATACCTGAGATGTACCGGGTGTTTGTACTTGGTCCTCAGCATAGACCTCATCATCTCTCTCAACTGGAGCATCGACCATCAAATCTTTGCCTGGTCGTTGAGTGGGCTGGACCGGAAGATTGACTCTCTCCGTCGAAATCACCTCTGCGGACGTGTCCTCTTTTGAATGAGAATGATCTGCCATGAGCATTACATCCTCATCAAAATTGACAAGTCGTCTCACTATCGCTTTCTGACCCTCTGGATCCCACAAACGATACCCCTTAACGCAGTGTCCATATCCAAGGAAGATACACTTCTTTGCTCTTGGATCCAACTTGTCACCCCTCTCGTGCACGTATGCCGGGCAACCCACAATGCGCAAGTACGAATAATCTCCAGCTTCACCGTTCCACATCTCCTCAGGGATCTTGTAGCCAATCGATAATGAAGGAACTCTGTTCACAATGTGCACAGCAGTCGTGAGTATCTCACCCCAGAACTCCTTCCCCAACCCGGCTGAGTGCCTTAAACACCGCACTCTATCCAATAATGTACGATTCATCCGCTCCATCACCCCATTCGACTGTGGATCTCCGGGTGTGCTAAAACGTCTACGGATCCCATGGAGTTTGCAGAAATTTCTAAACTCTCGCGAGGTAAACTCACCACCATTGTCAGATCTAAGCATCTTCACGTGCCTTCCGGTTTGCTTCTCCACCATGGTCTTCCACTCTCGAAACATATCAAAAGTCTGATCCTTCGACTTCATTAAGTACATCCAGACTTTGCGAGAGTAGTCATCAATGAACAAGACAAAATACCTAGCTCCCCCTCTTGATGGATCTGGACACGGTCCGCACACATCGGTGTGTACATAGTCAAGTGGTCATCCGCTAGTGTGCTTCTCCATGTTAAACTGCAGCTTTATCTTCTTCCCGTACACACAGGATTCGCAGAATTCTACACTCTCATTCGAGACTTCAATCAGCTTTCTTCTTCGGAGTACATCGAGGGTCTTGTCACATGGATGACCCAAGCGAAAATGCCATAACTTGGCCGAATCTCTGTGAATTGAGCTCGTAGTGCTTACGTCTGCTTCACCTTCAGCTGTGGTACCTTGAAGGGCATATAGGTTTCCCACCTTCTTTCCCTTCATCACAACCATGTCTCCTTTTGAAACTCGAAGTTGGTCCTTTTCAAAGACCGACTTACATCCGTCATTGTCCAATACGCCTATGGAGATTAGGCTCTTCCACAGATCTGGGACATGCCTCACATCGGCAAGTGTACGCACTATGCCATCATGCATCTTTATCCGAACGGTTCCAATACCCGCAGTTTTACACACTGCATTGTTCCCCCATGAGAATTGAACCCACATCCTCCTTGGAGCGGTATGTCGAGAATCAACTCCTATGAGGAGTCATATGGTACGAGCATCTACTGTCCATGAGGCATGCCAAATTTGCTTCTCCTGCAATACCTGCGGCAAACATCTCGATAACTCTACCTTTGTAACGCCTCGCTCCCCGGGATACCCGATAAGTACGAATCCGTATCAGGTATTTCCGAAGTGGCGGGTGCTACGGAAGGAAAAACAAAAACATCACAACCACAAGCAGGTCCACTGCGCACTGCTGGGATAGTACCTGTAGCATTCCAGACATCACAAAAACACGAAAGGAGCCTCCAACTCAAAACCCCAAGATAACATATCTATATATAAACTATTCAATTACAACATCAATTACAAATCTCATGTACAATATATAACCTCAAGCTCACCCATATACATTACACACCTAAATCTCTCTCTCACTAACCCACACACACAGATCCAACCAACTGGGCTCGTGGGCCTCTGACTCCATGATCCAACACCTGAAAAATATCACGGGAACACGTCACAGCGTGACCCAGTAGGAATTCCAATCCCCACTCACACGGTGCAAAGGAAAGACATGCTCTATGCAATAATTCGTAATTAACTCAAGCATAACATAGTAGGGGCAATGCAATGAAATGACATCAACTAACTGAGCATGTACCTTCCGCTAAGGAGAACCTGCAAAACAACGTGAGTACCACAAGGAGTAGTAACATAACCCATTCTTGATACAAAATGAACCAGTCACTAAGTAACATGAACCCTAAGAGGTTAGCATGCATTTGGGTGAAGTCTAACCTACAACATGAATCCTTATGGGATCAAATACTAGTAAGCTTTAGTATGGATTTAAAGGAAAGACTAAGGAATTAAATGTTGGCATGAAACATGGTTCATTATCAAGATGGAACATTAGCAATTTGTTATTCCAACTTGCCATCCTTAAGCCCTGTAGTACTTTCTAACAACCCTAAGCATCCACCAGCAAATTTGGGCAAGCTTTAGAAATTAACATGTAACTTTGGTGACTTAGCAAGCTAAATTAGAATTTCACCCTAAGGCGCAACGTTTACCATAAGTGACTCCTATCAACTAATGATGCACTTATGTTTGCACATGAACATAAAGATGCTAACTAAAGTTAGCAACAATAAAGGGCATCTTCTACTATGGCCACTGAATCAACATTGCATAGAATTTAAGGGGTTAACGAGAGGCATCACGTGTAGTGTTCCTAACTTAAGTTCCTAAGGCTTAGGATGTTATGGAAATGCTTACGAGATACTCACAAAAATTTCGGCAGAGTTTCTCTTGTTTTATTCAATATATATTCCAATTACAACACAAGTAATAGTTAGAAAGGAACATATACGTTACAACACATTGCCAATTTCCCACTCTCAAGTCCTTTCATATAAATCTCATTGTCATACCAAGCAAAATGGAATAAAAGCTTCCAACATTCCAAAAGGGGCAATTTCACAACGTTAGTATGTCTTCCAACATAACGAGAGAAATCCCACAAAATGAGAGCAATTATAACTCCCAACATGCTAAAAGAGAGGTATTTCACATAATGTTACCTTGGTCTTGAGTTGAGACATTAATAATGATATCAACAAGAACACTAACAATAACCATTACGACACCACAATAATAACAATATCACCAACACAACAACACAACACCAACCACATTAACAACACAACAACACAAACATACATATATCCACGATCACATGTAAAGCCCGATGATGCCATGATGCTTATGAAACACAATGCAATACGATGCGATGCAATGCAATGCGATGCGATGCAATGGGGATCCCATGAATGTGCCGGCGTGCACGTGCAAAAGCTTCTACTCCGTTATCAACGTGGAGCCACCTAATGGATCAAGAGGTGACCAACGGCGTATTCACCCGCCTCCTACCGCGGCACTTTGTCCATGCCCGTGCACTCCACCTCGTGTCCTAACGTGACAATGTCACACATTCCATTTTCCACGCGTATCCAACACCACACCGCCAATTTTCCCATCTCATTTGCATTTCATTTAAACCTCATTTATATACTAGGAAATTTAATAACAAGTAATTTCTACTTTCCAAATGAAATTAGAATCGAGGCATTCAAGGCATCTTCACCTATTTTACACAAATCACTTCAATCACACAATTCATACAAGGGGAAATGGAAATTTAACTTCCAACATTATCAATTCACATATTTTATCCCCTTAACAAATTTGGAGAGTGTATAGTAGAAATGACACTAAGTCGATGACATTAGTAATAACACAAATACACTCATTAAGGTTCAACTTTTAAACCGTAATGACAGGTCTCATTAGCAACATGAACCAATAGCTTGTGCACATGATTAATAAAACAAGAAAGATCAAGCAACATGGATCCACAACATGGCATCATATAAATTCAACATGCTAAATAAAATAGACAATTTCACATCTCAACTCATTATCACCCAATTTACATTTCCCATACAAAGAAAGTTGAATGATGAAATTTCCAACATTCCCACATAAGAGCAATTTCACCAAATAGATATAGCTTCCAATAAATTGAGAACTATTTCGATAATCAATACAACAAAAGGAGAACTTTTTCGTAATGAAGATTAACCATAAAAAGTGATGAGGGCAATTCATCATAAGGATTGCAGATAGCCAGTCTAGACAACATGAATCGAATCATAGCATCATTAAAACTAACATCTCATATTAGTTTCAATACAACATGAAAATTGAATTTTAAAGCTTCCAACTTTTCAATTTAGAGCAATTATAGGTTTCAACAAATGAATGAGAGCAAAATGAGAGCCAAGTCCACAAACTTAATATGGCTACCATCAAAATATGAGCAATTATACACTTAATGAGAGCAATTTCCATACTTAATGAAGCAAGAATTTCAATTGCTTCATACAACATAATCTTAGCATCACATAATTCAACATTTCAATTTAAATCCAAAGCACAAATGCACCATGTTAATAAAAATTCCACAAAACCCCAAAAGATGCAACTTTAAAATCAAGATATGAGGGAAATGTTTCATATGAGTAGGGATTGAAATCCTACCTCTTGTAGAGACTCAAATTCTTTTCCAATTTGATGAGTTCTCCCATCAATTTCAAGCTTGAGCTCCAATTTCGAATTTCCCCCAAATCCTCCATCATCAACTCCATGGAACCCTAACTCCTTCCCCTTCCTCTCATCTTTCTTCCCCCTCTTTCATCAACTACGGCAAGCTCACGGCGGCCTGGGGACGATTTCCGGCCATGGCAACAAGGGGAGCTTGACATCTAGGGGAATTCGGCCTGGCCTTCACAGATTTTCGGCCAGCACTGGGAATTCGGCCAATAGAGGGGGATGAGATCAGCTGGTTCTTTGGGGGAAGAAGAAAAGAGATAGGGAAGAAATTCGGCATGGAAGCTCGGCCATGGGGGTTTCCTTGTGCGGCAGCTTGGGGAGGAAGGGGGGGAAAATCGGCCTGTTACCGGGAAGAGAAAGGAAATTTAGGGGAATGGAATAGAAAAGAAAGAATTAGGGAGAGGGGTTTGGGTATTTACAAGTTCGCCATTCTAATAAAAAGCCATCTCTTCTCTTCTCACTTTCTAATATTTCCAACCCACAACTCCCAAGCCCAACAATACTAAAATTAGCTTAGGGCATAAACAATATTAATAAGAATGAGAATCAACATCAACAACAACTCTACTAATAACACCAACAAGAATAACAATGATAATACCAAGATTAACAAGAATAATAACCACCACCATACCATTCAGTAATAATAATTTCACTAAAATATTCCACACTAAACACACCAATAAATGATAATAACATCCAATACAACCATATAACCATTCACGTAGAAAATCATTACGCATACAACAAAATTACAAGTCACACACACCCATTACTATATTCATCCTACGTATAGGACACTAGGGCCATTACAACCTTCATCATGGACCTGCTCCACATCAATCCCTAAAGATGCCGAACCGGAATCCTTCTCGGTTTCCTTGCCTTTCTTCATAACCTTGTTAGGGCAATGGCTCGAATAATGAACCTTCTTCTGGCAATTGTAACATGCGATGTTCGCAAACCTATTATGCGAATGTCTCGAGTCGGAGCGGTCATTGTTTTTAAGCCTCCTCTCCTTTCCTGTCGACCCCTCACATGCAATGCCTCTTCACGGTTACTCACATGATCTCTACCTTGAACCTTGCCACATAGCTGCTCTGTGTGAAGCGCCACCTTCACCTCTTCCACGATGAGAGTAGTTCAGTTATAAATCACCGTCTTAACAAACTGATTATACTCCTCAGGCAATGAACACAGCAAGATAATCTCTTGCTGTTCATCCTCAATCTTCACATCCATACCACGCAACTCCAGCACAATCCGGTTCAATTCATCCATATGATCCTTCACCGCTGATCCAGACTTCATCTTGAGAGTATACAGATGCTGAAGCAAATATAGGCGACTCGTAAAGGATTTCTTCATATATAGTCCCTGAAGCTTCTTCCACATATCAGATTCCATAGCCTCATCTAAGACTTCCCTCAGAACATTATCTGATAACAACAACTGAATCACGCTGTACGCCTTCCTCTCCATCTCCGCCTTAGCGGATTCCTTCACCTCCTTATCAATATTCGATACATCGAATATGATCTGATAACATCCCGGCTGTATAAGAACATTCTTCACATTCGTCTGCCAGATCCGAAAATCATTTCGGCCGGTGAACTTCTCAATGTTCAAAGTTGTCAAAGACACAATCTTTCCTTCGCCATTAACTGCCTTTGCAAACGAACCACAAGCTCTGGTACCACTTGTTGGGAAATAAAACCACAGGTGCAAACAGACGCCCTTGGGATCCACATGGAAAATAGCAACTCTAAAAATTGATCAGAAATCTAGGGCTAGCAATGACCCCAATTCACCCAACAAAAT
Source organism: Scilla litardierei (assembly GCA_030789695.1). Lineage (NCBI taxonomy): Eukaryota > Viridiplantae > Streptophyta > Magnoliopsida > Asparagales > Asparagaceae > Scilla > Scilla litardierei. The sequence goes on from CM061131.1 coordinate 43,239,773, forward strand.
CAAATCGCAATTGACCTTGCAATAGAAAGTAGCAAACGAATCAAAGCAACAAAACAATCAATCGCCGACACAAGAGAATTTACCCTGGTTCGGTTGTAAACAAGCTACATCCAGCATTCCAAGACGATTCCACTATCAGAGAGATCCATCAGACTAGGGTTACAAACCTCGCTTCCTCTCATGTGAGTAATAACTTGTCAAACCGCACAAGCTCTCACTAATCCACTCAAGGAAGATGAAAACAATGGAGGAATAGGAAAAGGAAAAAGCTCACCTTTTCTCAAGAACTCCAAAACCCTAAATAATCTCCAAGGGGTGTGGCTAGAGGTTCTCCAAAACTCTCATAATCCAATAGAGACTTAACCTAGGCTAAAACAATAGTTAGGTTTAAATGCAATTACCCAAAACCAGAAAAAACAAGATCTGGCCGCTGGATGCATCGACTGGGCCCGCGCTGACTCGGCCCGAGTCGGTCGGCGGCCCGAGCTGCTCGACCGAGTTGACACGCGCTGCTTCTGCCGCTGGGTGAAGTCGCGTCGACTCGGTCGAGTAGCATAGTTACTCGGCCCGAGTCAGTATTCCTTGCATAGCTCTCTTCAAACAGCAAGCTCTCGGGTTTTTGCGATCTTCAAAATCCTTCTGCAGCTCGACCAAGTAGCAAACTACTCGACCAAGTATCCTCCTACTCGACCGAGTAGGAGGCCGCCCGAGTCGTGGGAAAACCACCCCACAGCTCTCTGTTTTCTGTTGCACCTGCAGCTCGTTCGAGTAGTATGCTACTCGACCGAGTGGCCTGGGAACCCTTCCACATGGGATTTGAATCACCAAAAACAACAAACATCAATCAAATAATCTTTCAAGCACACACAACTTATGATACTATATTAGCCTAAAATATTTTTATGATACTATATTAAAATTTGATAAATGCGATCAAAAATACACTTATGATGTCTTTATTTAAATTTTCTTATGCAACTATTCTCTCTAGCACACACAACTAGCCCCTAAAGACATTATGATAACCCAAAATCTTATTAAGACTATGGAATCTTAATTTAAACTCAAGTTGTGGCTTTTAGAGGTACATTCTTATCTTTTAGATTGACATGAGGCCATTGTGGGAAACCTCATTCGAATTTCGAATATATTAAGACAATTGTAAATTATTATTCTTTTTGGACTCTTTAACTTTGGAACTAGTGAAATCATTGGCCAACTAGTGATCTGTAGATCTGTGGAAGTTTTATTCCATGCACCTCACTAAGGGCTTGTTCTTTTGAGGTGTTATGAGAGGGAATCTCGCAAATAACACCGTTGGGCGCACTGTAGCGCGAGAAAACCGACCCGTTTACTTCGTTCGCGTTCGTTTGGGGTTTCGGGAGATCGCAATTCCCAATCCCCGCTGGCAGCGCTTGAGGGCGATTCTCGCCCCCTACTACCTCAAACCCTTATTCCTTCATCCCAAGCCCAAAATCCATTATCCAAACCCTCACTTAACACATTCTACCTCTCATCTTCCTCAAACCTTCATCAAATCGCCCAAAATCCCCCAAAATCCCCCAAAACCCCATTTCTCCAGAATTTCCCCATCTATTCCAGATCTGAACCCTAGGTTCCCCGGAGCGTTTCTTCCGTTGCCGTGCTTGCTCGGCATCATTCTTCCGCTTCCGATACGGTAATAATCGATCTCTTAATGTTTTCATAACCCGTTATGTTTTTGTGAAACCCTAATGAATGAATGTTGTCTTGATGATTGTTTCTCCATAACAGCGACTTCCCCGTAGATTAGCGTCCGTGAGACGAACCCTCGTTGATCGTCATCCTCGGTGCTAGGCAAGTGAAACTTGCCACTTAGGGTTTGGGCCATGTCTTAGGCCATTTGCTTGTTGGAAGCGTAAAAGAGACTAGGCGACGAAATGATACTCGCCTAGGCGCAATTTCCGGAACTAGCTTGACAACGAAGCTAGGACCGTCATTTATCATGTTGCATAACTATCATGTCATGTTTAATTTTGATTAACGGTACGCGAATAAATTGTCATCCATGCTATCCATGTTGTATGTCGCATTCGTAGCACACGCTACAATACTTGTGTTTCCTGGCCCGTGTTCCAGAAGCGGGCTACGTGAGTTGGTTGATAGCCAATGCCCGATCTACTTGTTTACCGGCTAGGCACCTGCGTTGCAGGCATAACCCTACGCCATACATGTTAAATACACTTCCTGGCTCGTGTTCCAGAAGCGAGCATTCCGTGTTCGGCGTAATTCCCTGGCTCGATACACGTGGAGGGGTAGAGATAAACGGTCACTTGAGCTTAGGAGCTGGCCCGATCAGCCACTCTAGCCAACAGGCGGAATCTCTGTGCACAACTTGTTTACTTGACTGTTCACTTGACGTGAACCACTTGACTTGTACTTGTCCGTGTTTTACTTGTTATCCGTGACATACTTGCTACTTGTACTTCCCTTTACTTGTCACTTCCATACTATACTTGCCATGCCATGCATCATACTATAACTGCTAGGTTGCTAGTTTACCTTACCTTCAGTTTCCTTGCCCAAGTCTTTTAGACTTGCTGACATGTGCCCCTTTACTCTTTTGGGTGACACATGTTAGATCCCGAGCCTGAGTCCGTTGTTGAGGACGGGGTGTTTGCGGACGCCGTGCCCGAGTCTGTGTTTGGCGAGGAGTACGTGGACACTGGGGACCAGTCCTAGTGTCTTCGTTGAGCTTTCCCCTTTTTGTTTTAGACTGCTGTTTTGTTGTCGGTGCGTAGCACCTATACTCTGTTTACGTTTGTCTTTGTTTGGCCTTGTTCTGGGCCTTTAAGCTCTTTCTTTTAGCCTGGTGGCTTTTCTGGATGTTGAACTTAATTTTAAAGTTGGACATTTTCTGAGATTGAGATTTGTTTCTGTCTCTACTTGTGTTATTATTGTTGTTCCGCTTGTGGTTACAGGGACCTGCTTATGTTTTATTGACGCTTATCGGGTTTGGGGCTTCACAGCTCCACTCTCGTGCGGACCTTTTCACGTCTCGCCTCCATTTTAGGGAAGCGGGGCGTGACAGGTTTTGTTGGTGGCCCATGCAGGTCCTTCTGTACCTGCGAATTGTCGGAATAGCGATAATAATATTAGAAAGTCCAATAAACTAAGTTCGACGTCCGAGTCATAAGCTATGAGTCTTTGTTTCGTTTTCTGTGTCATTAGATGGCAGGAAGACGAATCACCCGTGGTGGAGGTAGTGGTGCGCCCCCTCATGACGAGGAGCCTGAGCGAGAACCCACCAATGGGGAGATGATGCGGATGATGCTTCAGATGATGCAGGTGCAGCAAGGCGTGCTCCTGCAAGTCCAGAATGCTTCGGCTGGTCGAGCTCCTCGGGCGACTCCGGAGGCCCCTCGCTCCGAGCCGGGAGCGAAGCAATTTCGGGAGCTTGGTCCCGCATATTTTGATGGGTCTGAGGGTCCTCTGGCTGCCGATGAGTGGATTCGGAACATTGAGGATAACTTGAAGATGGCCAAGATCACCCCGGCTGGATGGGTTGATTTGGCGAAGAGGCGACTCAAGGATAATGCTCGGAACTGGTGGGATGCGGAAGAGAAGATGCTGGTGGAGCCGATAGCTTGGGCTACCTTTAAGTCCAGGTTTGATGAGGAGTTCTTTCCGAAGGCTGCTAAGAAGGAGATGCTGCAGCGTTTCATTGATCTGAAGCAAGGGAGCTTGACGGTGGACCAGTACCACCAAGAGTTCACTAGGCTTAGTCGGTTCGCGCCGAAGATGGTGCAGGATGCTGATGAGAGGGCTCAGAGGTTCCTGCATGGACTTGCTTTGGAGCTCCAGAGTTTTGTGTCTTCCTCTGATCTGGACTCTTATCAGAAGGTTCTGGTCGCTGCAAGGCGACAGGAGCTGAACCTGAGTCAGAGGAGGGGATATGTTTCTGGTGCTGGGAAGAGGCCTTGGAGCAGGCCAGAGCGGTGGTTAGGCCTGGTTTCAAGCCTAATCAGCCAGCTCAGTTCAAGAGGCCAGGAGGGCCTATTCTGAAGACTTGCCATTTCTGCGGTAGGACCGGGCACGTCAAGGATCAGTGTAGGAGATTCCTGGGCCAGTGTGTCGTCTGTGGGGATCCTACTCATGCCATGAAGGATTGTCCGAGGTCGAAGCAGCCTTGGAGGGCACCTGTTGCAGCACCGCCGTTGCAGCAGAGAGCCCCTGTGCCCGCTGGACGTGGAGCGCCCCTTGTTCCACAGAGACAGGCCTTTCGGCAGGCTGTTCCGCCGAGAGGGCAGGCCTTTCTGATGACTGAGAAGGAGAGCATGGCCGTGGACGAGGTTATTACAGGTAACGCTCATTCTAGCTATTTTCTTCCTTAGTTAGTTTGATTGTTGATTATGTTGGTTGCTTGCTCATGTTTGTTGCTAGAATAGGATTTGATTGTTAGACTGTTTGCTAGGTGTGGTTTTGGTTTGCACATTTCCTGCACGAGTCCTCTTTGACTCAGGTATGTCGATGTGCATTTTGGCCCGGAGCTTCGTGGAGAAGCATTCCTTGTCGACGTCCTCTCTTCCTAAGAGTTGGAATATCGACACAGGGAACGGTGTGGTCTCGGTGCATCGTGGGTGCAATTCTTGCCCGTTGGTGGTTTGTGGACGTGAGCTTTGTGCTGATTTCATTGTCCACGACATCATCAACTACGATGCGGTCCTTGGGATGGATTGGCTTGCGAGCTTCTATGCTACGATCGATTGTCGGAGGAAGAAGGTGGTGTTCGAGATTCCCGGACATCTAGTATTTGAGTTCAGCCGTGGTAGCAGCTCGCTTGGTCCTGTCAGATTTCGGGCCAGGCCTGTGGAGATTGTGGCTATGCAGATGGAGTTGGAGAGGCCAGCTGTGGTGCGGGATTTTGATGACGTCTTCCCCGAGGATATGTCTGGATTGCCACCTGATCGACCTTTAGAATTTTCTATTGATCTTATTCCAGATGCGCATCCCATTTCGAAGGCGCCTTATCGTATGGCACCCGCCGAGTTGGAGGAATTGCGGAAGCAGCTGGATGAGCTTTTGCAGAAGGGTTATATCAATCCTAGTGTGTCTCCGTGGGGAGCACCGGTACTGCTAGTGAAGAAGAAGGATGGTTCGCGTCGCATGTGCGTGGACTATCGGGAGTTGAATGCGGTGACCATCAAGAACAAATACCCGTTGCCTCGCATCGATGATATTTTTTATCAGCTTGGAGGATCGAGGGTGTTTTCGAAGTTGGATCTGAGGAGTGGTTATCATCAGCTGAAGGTGAAGAAGGATGATGTTCCGAAGACAGCTTTCAGGACGAAGTATGGACACTATGAGTTTGTGGTTATGCCTTTCGGCGTAACGAACGCACCCGCAGTTTTCATGAATCTGATGAACCTGATATTCTATGACTTTTTGGATAAGTTTGTCGTTATCTTTATTGACGACATTCTGATCTATTCAAAGTCGGAGGAGGAGCATGCCTCGCACTTGAGGACGGTATTGGAGATTTTGAGGAAGCATCGGCTGTATGCTAAGTTTTCGAAGTGCGAGTTTTGGCTGGATAGAGTTGCTTTTCTCGGGCATGTGGTGACTGGAGATGGTATTTTAGTGGATCCCGAGAAGATCAGGGCCATCAGAGAGTGGCCTGTTCCGCAGTCAGCGTCTGAGATCCGGAGTTTCCTTGGTTTGGCGGGATATTATCGGCGTTTCATTAAGGACTTTTCCCGTATTGCTGAGCCGATGACCAGGTTGACGCGGAAGGATGTACCTTTTGTTTAGTCGGGTGATTGTGAGAATGCCTTTGGTGTTCTGAGGGAGAGATTGACGACTGCCCCCATTCTTGTTGTGCCTGATCGCAGCGGCGGATTTGAGATCTTTTGCGATGCTTCTGGCAAGGGTCTCGGTTGTGTGTTGCATCAGCACGGGCATGTTGTGGCGTATGCTTCGCGTCAGCTCAAGACTCATGAGAAGAATTATCCGACGCATGATTTGGAGTTGGCTGTTGTTGTGTTTGCGCTCAAGATTTGGAGGCACTTCCTGCTGAGTGAGAAAGTGAAGATCTTCACCGATCACAAAAGCTTGAAGTATATTTTTACTCAGAAGGAGCTCAACATGCGACAGCGTCGATGGTTGGAGCTCATGGCGGATTATGAGATTGATTTGCAGTATCACCCTGGCAAGGTGAATGTTGTTCCTGATGCGCTGAGTAGGCTTCCAGCGGTGATGATTTTGACCTCGCAGTGGAGATTGCAGCAGGATTTTTGCGAGTTTGGTGTGGAGATTGTTCTTCCTGGGGAGGCTTCTTCGTTGATGTGTATGCAGATACAGTCGACGATTGTGGATCGGATCAAGGCTGGCCAGGCTGAGGATCCGAAGCTGGTGAAGATTCGGGAACAGGTAGAAGCCGGTCTGCGGACTGACTTTTTGATTCATGAGGATGGCTCGCTGAGGTTTGGAGCCAGGTTGTGTGTGCCAGCTGGGGATACTAGAGAGGGGTTGATGGTGGAGGCACACAGTTCGCCGTATTCTGTGCATCCTGGTGGGACCAAGATGTACAAGGATCTTCGTCTGAATTATTGGTGGTATGGTATGAAGAGGAGTGTGGCTCGGAGTGTAGCCAAGTGTTTGGTTTGCCAACAAGTGAAGGCGGAGCATCAACGTGCGGCCGGGTTGCTACAACCGCTTCCGATTCTGGAGTGGAAGTGGCAACACATCACTATGGATTTCGTGACTGGACTACCTCGGAGTCCGAAGCAGAATGACGCGATTTGGGTGATCGTAGACCGATTGACCAAATCCGCGCACTTTATTCCATTCCGAGTAGGACAGTCCACTGAGGTGCTAGCAGGGAGATATATGGAGGTAAATTCTTTTACTCTCCGTTTTTATTTCCTTTTCCTAGTTTAGATAGTGATGTAACGTGAATCGTGCAAGAGGTCGTGCGACTTCATGGGTCCCCGTGAGTATCGTGTCGGACAGAGACACGAGATTCACATCTCAGTTCTGGCAGAGTTTGCAGAAGAGTTTGGGTACGCGTCTGAGTTTCAGTACGGCGTACCATCCGCAGACGGATGGCCAGTCCGAGAGGACGATTCAGATCTTGGAGGACATGCTGAGGGCGTGCATGTTGGATTTCAAGGGTTCGTGGGAGGACCATCTACATCTGGTGGAGTTTTCTTACAACAACAGCTTCCAGGCGAGTATTGGCATGGCGCCTTTCGCCGCTCTTTATGAGAGGAAATGTCGATCGCCATTGAGTTGGGATGACGTTGGTGATCGTGAGCTGTTGGGACCTGAGATGATTGTGGAGGCCGTGGATGTTGTCAGGAATATTCGGGAGAGGTTGAGGATTGCTCAGGACCGTTTTAAGCATTGGGCGGATGCTAAACGTCGTCCTTTGGAGTTTCAGCCGGGCGACCATGTGTTTCTGAGGATTTCCCCGAATCGTGGTGTGATTCACTTTGGGAAGCGAGGGAAGTTGAGCCCGCGATACATTGGATCGTTTGACATTCTGGAGAAAGTTGGCGAGGTAGCCTACCGCTTAGCCTTGCCGCCATCTTTGGAAGGAGTTCACGATGTTTTCCATGTGTCGCAGCTTCGTCGATACATTAGCGATCCATCTCATGCTATGGATTTCTCGGAGATTACCGTTCGCCCCGATATGACGTATGACCAGCAGCCAGTGCAGATTCTGGACAGGCGTCAGAAGTCACTTCGGAACAAGGTTGTCAATCTTATGAGGGTGATGTGGCGACACGGCTCGCCTGGGGAATCTACTTGGGAGAATGAGGATGAGATGCGAGAGCGTTTCCCACTTTTGTTCCCGGACACGTGAGTGTTGGGAAATTCCGAGGACGGAATTTTTCTTAAGTTGGGGAGGATGTAACGACTGGTTTTCATGTATCTGGATTTATTATATTATATTATATGTTTTGGTGGATTTTCTCCTTGTGTGTGGTTTTCTTCTCCGTAGCTTTCATTTTCGATCGTTTCGTCGCGTTTTCCTAGCTTCTTCCGTTGATCGTTGATTTTGGAGTAAGTCATTCGTGACGGGCTTCATATCGGTCATATCTTATTGTTAGATCAAGCCTAGGAGTCTTAGGAATCGATCCCGGAGCTTCGCGCTCCATTTCAGAACTTTTGGTGCACATTAGCCGGTGTAAGAAGGGGCACCGACCGACTAGAAGACGATCCAGTCGGTCGGAAAACCTTCTTGAACCGACTAGTGGGCTTTGTTAAATGTTCAGGAGTTACTGTTTATCGTTAGTCGGTCTAAGAACATTGGTCGACCGACTAGGTTGCAAACTAGTCGGTCAGCAATCGTTCTTTAACCGACTAGCTCTATGATCATTTTTGACACCAAGTACTATTCATTCTTAGTCGGTCTAAGAACGTTCATCGACCGACTAGATTCAAAACTAGTCGGTCAGTAGTTGTTCTTTGACCGATTAAATCTAAATCCTATTTTTGTACAGGAGTTACTGTTTGGACTTAGTCGGTCTGCGTTGGTCAACCGACCGACTAGTTCCCAAACTAGTCGGTCAGTGGTTGCTCTTTGACCGACTAATCAGTGTCGAAACCCTAATTTCTGGGCAGCCGCCAGCACTTCCTATTTAAACCCCTCCCAAACGTTTTCTTCTTCTTCTTCTTCAACTCTAAACCTAATTTCTCCCCCATTGAGCCCCCTACTACCTCAAACCCTTATTCCTTCATCCCAAGCCCAAAATCCATCATCCAAACCCTCACTTAACACATTCTACCTCTCATCTTCCTCAAACCTTCATCAAATCCCCCAAAATCCCCCAAACCCCCATTTCTCCAGAATTTCCCCATCTATTCCAGATCTGAACCCTAGGTTCCCCGGAGCGTTTCTTCCGTTGCCGTGCTTGCTCGGCATCATTCTTCCGCTTCCGATACGGTAATAATCGATCTCTTAATGTTTTCATAACCCGTTATGTTTTTGTGAAACCCTAATGAATGAATGTTGTCTTGATGATTGTTTCTCCATAACAGCGACTTCCCCGTAGATTAGCGTCCGTGAGACGAACCCTCGTTGATCGTCATCCTCGGTGCTAGGCAAGTGAAACTTGCCACTTAGGGTTTGGGCCATGTCTTAGGCCATTTGCTTGTTGTAGGCGTAAAAGAGACTAGGCGACGAAATGATACTCGCCTAGGCGCAATTTCCGGAACTAGCTTGACAACGAAGCTAGGACCGTCATTTATCATGTTGCATAACTATCATGTCATGTTTAATTTTGATTAACAGTACGCGAATAAATTGTCATCCATGCTATCCATGTTGTATGTCGCATTCGTAGCACACGCTACAATACTTGTGTTTCCTGACCCGTGTTCCAGAAGCGGGCTACGTGTGTTGGTTGATAGCCAATGCCCGATCTACTTGTTTACCGGCTAGGCACCTGCGTTGCAGGCATAACCCTACGCCATACATGTTAAATACACTTCCTGGCTCGTGTTCCAGAAGCGAGCATTCCGTGTTCGGGGTAATTCCCTGGCTCGATACACGTGGAGGGGTAGAGATAAACGGTCACTTGAGCTTAGGAGCTGGCCCGATCAGCCACTCTAGCCAACAGGCAGAATCTCTGTGCACAACTTGTTTACTTGACTGTTCACTTGACGTGATCCACTTGACTTGTACTTGTCCGTGTTTTACTTGTTATCCGTGACATACTTGCTACTTGTACTTCCCTTTACTTGTCACTTCCATACTATACTTGCCATGCCATGCATCATACTATAACTGCTAGGTTGCTAGTTTACCTTACCTTCAGTTTCCTTGCCCAAGTCTTTTAGACTTGCTGACATGTGCCCCTTTACTCTTTTGGGTGACACATGTTAGATCCCGAGCCTGAGTCCGTTGTTGAGGACGGGGTGTTTGCGGACGTCGTGCCCGAGTCTGTGTTTGGCGAGGAGTACGTGGACACTGGGGACCAGTCCTAGTGTCTTCGTTGAGCTTTCCCCTTTTTGTTTTAGACTGTTGTTTTGTTGTCGGTGCGTAGCACCTATACTCTGTTTACGTTTGTCTTTGTTTGGCCTTGTTCTGGGCCTTTAGACTCTTTCTTTTAGCCTGGTGGCTTTTCTGGATGTTGAACTTAATTTTAAGGTTGGACATTTTCTGAGATTGAGATTTGTTTCTGTCTCTCCTTGTGTTATTATTGTTGTTCCGCTTGTGGTTACAGGGACCTGCTTATGTTTTATTGACGCTTATCGGGTTTGGGGCTTCACAGCTCCACTCTCGTGCGGACCTTTTCACGTCTCGCCTCCATTTTAGGGAAGCGGGGCGTGACACCTACCGCCTGGATCAAGCGTCGCCGCGCTTGCTCCGTTCCTGTTTCGCCTCGCTTGGTCCGTGCTCAAACCCTAGCAACAAGAACGGCAAGCTCCATGGTGATCAAGTGGGTTGCAAGCGGTTCATCTAGGGCATGATCTACGCTGAGGTGACCTTGACGCAATGGATCTGCTGTTGCTGAGCTTGGTTTCTTCTTCCCGTGGAATCTAGGGCTGCCGCCTATCAGCGCTTCTGATCTCGCGGGAGTGCCCTTGCCATTGGGATATGCCAGTGTTTGGGGGTTTTGTCTGCTCGGCTTTGATTGATTCTTGCTGAGGTATACCTACAAGCAATTCTATGATTTTTCGGCTAATTTATGTGATGAACTAGGTTGCCATTTGCTGAGAGTAATTTCAATGATGCAAGCCAAAAAATTTGGCAATAGCATGAGCAGATAGGGTCTGTCAGCCAGGCCCAAGGGTAGAAAAAATTTCAGATTCATATGGCGATCCATTGTAACATGCCCATATCACCAAGCACAAAACAGTGAGCATATAGGGTCTGTCAACAGCAATAATGGCTCCAATAATTTCAGTTTCACAGTAGATGCAAAATGTAATCCGTTGATTTTGTGCATTCATGTATCATCAACCCTATGCAATCCTAGCAATTTGACCCAATTTTATGAAGGTGACCCATTTCAGAATTTGCCCTATGATGAAAGCCAAGAAATTAAATTGACACATGCGGAATGTGGTTGATAAGGTGTGTTCTTGATATGGTACGCTTGATAAATAACAAGAAATCATCAAAACACAGTATATTGGTGGGTTATTCTGAGGGCAGTATGGATTGTTGGTATTCAATGTAGTCATTCATGGCTAGGAACGGCATTGTTGGATGTTGATACATGGTGTACGAAATGTGATGGATATGTTTTGTGTGCGTCGAGCCCTATGATGATAAAAAACGGTTGGCGTGAGGATTCCTTCAATATAAAAATGGGTGTTGGTATTTTGTTGGACCTAAAATGGATTTGGAGTGTGTTATTATCAACTACATGCTTAAATGGATTTGAACTGTCTTGGTTTTGGTGATATGTTTAATTTCAAGGTAAAAAAATCAACTTTTTTTGTAGTGTGGTTCATTGATTGAAGGAGCAACCGCCAAGCCGACAAGATTTCGAGAAAATGAAATACATCAACTGTCTGAGGGCGCGTAAATAAATTGTTTCAAAGTGTTAAAACGGTATTTTGACATAGCCTCATTTTCTGGGGATTACAAAAGAGGATAAAATGGCCTTGGGTCTGCCTGACAATCTCTAGATGCTCACTGTCTTGTGCATGGTGATATGTCAATGTTTCAAATGATTTCCATATTGATTCTGAGTTTTTTGAGCCCATTGGGTCTGTCTAACAGACTCTATATGTTCCATGTCTTGTGTGCAGGGTTATGTGTGCATGTTTCAATTGATTTCCTTATGAATCTGATATTTTCTCCCCCCTTGGTTCTGTCTGACTTTCCCTGTATGCTCACTGTCTTCTGTGCATGGTGATATGTTCATGTTTAATTTGATTTCCATATGAATATGATAACCCAAAAGAACACCCCTTGATATGCATATGGTGAAAAAGTGTGCCAGCGGGGCTTGGGAATCCCTTTCGACCGAAACCCCAATCGAACGGCCCACGATTTTATGTGTCGGTTTTCTCACGCTACAGTGCGCCCAACAGTGAAAATTGCGGGAATCCCTCTCAAAATAACGCAAAAGAAAACGACATACCCTATATGCTCAATGTTTTTTGCTTGTTGATAGGACCATATCTCATATTTGTTTCCATATGATTCTGATATTTTGCTGTGGCCTTGGGCCTGTTTGCCATACCCTAACTGCTCACTGTTTTTGCTTTGGCTATACGTGATTATTTCAATTGAAATCCATATGAATCTGATATTTTTTTCCTAATTTGTTTGCACACTGTGTTCTGCTGTGTTGATATTCGTGTGTATAAGATGATATCATTATGAATCTACATTTGTTTAGATGGATCACAATGATGAAATAGTGGCTGTTGAAACATGTTGCGCGGCCGTGGCGACGGTCATTTTTTCTGTCATACAATTTCTCCTATACTACGATGATGATATGGGTACGCGAGTCCCTAGGGAGCCTTCGGTTATGCGTGATCTGCATAGGAAATCGCATATGCGTAGAATCCTTCTAGGGTGTGAGAGTAGTTGTTTGCACTACTTACGAATGAGGACAGCTGCATTCATTAACCTGGCAGCATTAATCAGGGATAGGAATATTCTCAAAGACACTGTTCATGTGTCCATAGAGGAGCAGTTGGCGATGTTCCTTCATATCGTAGGTCACAAGTCAAAGAATAGAGTCATGCAAATTGATTTCATCCGATCCGGGTCTACAGTCAGTCGTTACTTCAACCAAGTAATGAAAGCAGTGTGTGCATTGAGGGATATGTTCATGAGGCAAGCGCCAAATGAGACTCCTCCCGAGGTTGCCAATAATCCAAAGTGGTTTCCATATTTCAAGGTATGTGTGTATTCTTGTTTATGGCCCTTAAGACTTTATTTCGTGAATGTAAATGTAACATTTGCCTGCTTAAATACGATGTAGGATTGCATAGGGCTCATCAATGGGACACACATCGATGCCATGCTCCCAGCACATCGCGCACCCCGTTTTAGAGGTCGTAAGGGGGTGACACAAAATGTCCTTGCGGCAGTATCACCAAACAAAAGATTCACATACGTCATGGCTGGGTGGGAAGGATCCGCAAATGATTTTACGGTCCTTAAAGATGCCTTATCATTACCACCCCCCACGGGTTGCGAGTTTATGAAGGTAATAGGAATACATAAATCTACTTGATATATTCGAATATTAAAGTGGTCGTTTGATGGTATAGTTGGTGTACGTTTTTGTGTGTAGGAAAATATTACCTGTGATGCGGGTTATACTACCATGCCGGGTTTCATATCTTCGTTCAGGGGCGTTAGGTACCATTTGAAGGACCATACAGATCGAGTTCCGCGAAATCGCAAAGAACTGTTCAACCTGCGTCATTCTTCCTTAAGGACGAAGATCGAGTCTACCTTTGGTATCCTGAAGAACAAGTTCAAGATCTTGACATCCAAGCCCCACTATCCCTTCCCAAGCCAGGTTGACACAGTCCTTGCTTGCACAATTCTGCATAATTATATCTAGATACAAGTTCCGCATGACCCGCATCTCATAGATGATGGTGTTGGGATCGAGGAAGACGGTGATGTTATAAATGAGCAAGATGATTCGATTATGGATATGTCACAACAGTTGCCATTACGCGAACAAACCCAACAAAGGGACCAGTGGAAAATGCGGAGGGATATAATTGCATGGGATATGTGGGTTGACTATTGTAAAATTCATAATAATGGGAACACAAGTGAACATGGCATGTGAGGTGTTTGTTATGTTTTATTTATGGGTGAGGCATGCAAGGATGTGGACTCAATAACACTTTATGTTTTATTTATGCGTTTGACGTGTATGTTTGTGGCCTCATTACATTAATTATGTGTTATTTATGGGTATGGCATGCAACGACATTTTCATATAATGTCACCAATTGAAGTTTAAATATGCTCTATTAAATTTTCATTTCGCCTTTGATATTTGCATTTGTTCTATTATTGCAGTCATGTCTGGGAATCCAAACCAAGGGCGTATGAATGACCGGACAAATCCGAACCAAAGTTAGAGTGAGAATACGCTGTTGCGACCGATGGCGCGTAGGGTGGGTGACTTCCACTACCCAACGCAAGGCTTGCAAGGTGGAGGGACAAGTATGCCCTATCAAAACTACCCGCAATATAACATGCCAATGCAAATTCCTTCTCCCCCTGGATACATGCATATGCTACAAGGGGGGAGATGGTGGAAGGAATGGGAAACACACATTATTTTACCCCGTCTCCCCCTATGGGTATCCACATGACTTCATCGCCCAGCGGGAATGACTCGATGAGGAGGGGAAGTGACTCATCGCGGAAGTCGAGTCGCCGCGATGATTCGGAGGAGCCTTCGGTGGAAAGCCCAAGGAAAAAGACTAAGTCCTCTGTGAACAAGTGTGGCCGTGGGAGCACGATTTGGAACTTATCCCTTACCTTGCGGAGCAAGTAGATGAAGGAAATAAAGGCGATAAGTCGTTCAAACTTACTGCCTTCAACTCCGCAGCGGCCCACATCAATCCATTATTTCAAACAACATATACCGGGCTAAATGTCAAGAACCACTATAAAACCCTCCGGACTCGTCTCGCCGAAGTGAATGAATGCTTGGCCATTAGTGGCGCGGGATGGTGTGATGATACCAAGACGATTACAATGGCGCCGGAATCTTATGGCCCGTGGGCAACGGTAAGAATTCCAATTTTATACATAAGTAGAAATCGTCTTCATATGTATTTTAAATACCGTACAATAAAATGCTCCAATGTGTGTGTGCAGGACAATCCTAAAAAGATTCAATATGTGAATCACCCCATTCCGTGGCTTGAGAACCTTAGGAAAATCGTAGGAGACGATGCGGCAAGGGGGGAACATAGGAAGGATGTGTTCCAAAGCTTTGGAGGTCCATACCTGGATGGTGAAGGGGATCATGAAGCGAATTATCAGCAAGAGCATGATTCGACGGCCGCTGAGAGTCCCCCGTACATCCCCCCGGGTTCATCGGGGGTATCCACTCCACCTGGGCCTTCCCCTCGAACACCTCAATCTGTGGGGAAGAAGACAAACCGTCGCCAACGCCTACCAGAGGTTCATGACATTATGGAGAAAATGGTTAAATCAGTGGACAAAGTAGGTATGGCCGTTGACCATGTTGCTGAAGCTTTAAAGAACTCATGGCAAAAGGATTTGGGTTCGTGTATTTTTTTCCACTCCGAGTATCCGCTGGAGATGTTGGCTAAGGTGTACGACCATCTCGTCAATGAAGAGCCAAGGGGGCGGAAGTTTCTTGGGATGCCTCCAGCGGCCATGGATATGAAGATAAAGCTCATCATCGCGGAGCTTGATAAGAAGCGTGATGACGGATACGAAGATGAAGGGTGGGCTAATGAGAGTATTAACTAATTGATACCTTGTGTGTGATGAAGACAATGGTGCTTTTTGTATTATGTAGATACTGTAGTATGACTAGGTACATGGCTTTTTGTGCTTGGGTCTGTTTGCCATATACTATATGATGCCATGTTGTTTTGTGCCCTACTGGATGTTTGCAATACCCTAGATGCTCACTGTTTTGTACATGGAGATATGAGCGTGTTTGCAATACACTAGGTACAGGAACAAATGAATCTGAATTATTTTCACCCCTTGGGTCCTGGCTGCCAGACCCCAGATGCTCATTGTTGTGTGAAGGTGGATATGGGAATGTTAAAATGGATTGCCATATGAATATGAAATTTTTTCTCCCCTTGTTCCTTGCTGACAGACCCTATATGCTTGTGGGTGTGGTTTTTTTTATATATGGGCATGTTACAATGGAGTGCCATATGAATCTGAAATTTTTTCTCCCCTTGTTCCTTGCTGACAGACCCTATATGCTCATGTGTGTGGTTTTTTTTTATATATGGGAATGTGACAATAGATTGACATATGAATCTGAAATTTTTTCTCCCCTTGGTCCTTGCTGACAGACCCTATATGCTCAGTATGTGGTTTTCAGTTTGATATGGGCATGTGACAATGGATGTGCATATGAATCTGAATTTTTTTCTCCCCTTGGTCCTTGCCTGACAGACCGTATATGCAAAAAGTGTGGGGTTTTCATTTTTATATGGCAATGTTACAATGGAGTGCCATATGAATCTGAAATTTTTTCTCCCCTTGTTCCTTGCTGACAGACCCTATATGCTTGTGTGTGAGGTTTTTTTTATATATGGGCATGTTACAATGGAGTGACATATGAATCTGAAATTTTTTCTCCCCTTGTTCCTTGCTGACAGACCCTATATGCTTGTGGGTGTGGTTTTTTTTTTATATATGGGCATGTTACAATGGAGTGCCACATGAATCTGAAATTTTTTCTCCCCTTGTTCCTTGCTGACAGACCCTATATGCTCATGTGTGTGGTTTTTTTTATATATGGGAATGTTACAATGGATTGACATATGAATCTGAAATTTTTTCTCCCCTTGGTCCTTGCTGACAGACCCTCTATGCTCATTCTGTGGTTTTCAGTTTGATATGGGTATGTGACAATGGATTTGCATATTAATCTGAATTTTTTTCTCCCCTTGGTCCTTGCCTGACAGACCCTATATGCAAAAAGTGTGGGGTTTTCATTTTTATATGGCAATGTTACAATGGAGTGACATATGAATCTGAATTTTTTTCTCCCCTTGTTCCTTGCTGACAGACCCTATATGCTTGTGTGTGTTGTTTTTTTATATATGGGCATGTGACAATGGAGTGACATATGAATCTTTCATTTTTTTCTCCCCTTGTTCCTTGCTGACAGACCCTATATGCTCATGTGTGTGGTTTTTTTATATAAATGGGCATGTTACAATGGAGTGCCATATGAATCTGAAATTTTTTCTCCCCTTGGGTCCTTGCTGCCTGACCCTATTTGCTCATTGTGTGGTTTTCATTTTTCTATGGGAATGTTACAATGGATTGACATATGAATCTGAAATTTTTTCTCCCCTTGGTCCTTGCTGACAGACCCTCTATGCTCATTCTGTGGTTTTCAGTTTGATATGGGTATGTGACAATGGATTTGCATATTAATCTGAATTTTTTTCTCCCCTTGGTCCTTGCCTGACAGACCCTATATGCAAAAAGTATGTGGTTTTCATTTTTATATGGCAATGTTACAATGGAGTGACATATGAATCTGAATTTTTTTCTCCCCTTGTTCCTTGCTGACAGACCTTATATGCTTGTGTGTGTTGTTTTTATTTATATATGGGCATGTTACAATGGAGTGCCATATGAATCTTTCATTTTTTTTCTCCCCTTGTTCCTTGCTGACAGACCTTATATGCTCATGTGTGTGGTTTTTTTTAATAAATGGGCATGTTACAATGGAGTGCCATATGAATCTGAAATTTTTTCTCCCCTTGGGTCCTTGTTGCCTGACCCTATTTGCTCATTGTGTGGTTTTCATTTTTCTATGGGAATGTTACTATGGATTGACATATGAATCTGAAATTTTTTCTCTCCTTGGTCCTTGCTGACAGACCATATATGCTCAGTATGTGGTTTTCAGTTTGATTTGGGAATGTGACAATGGATTTGCATATGAATCTGAATTTTTTTCACCCCTTTGGCCTGCCTGCCTGACCCTATATGCTCATTGTTTTCTGTTCAGTTTGATATGGGCATATGGGCATGTGACAATGGATTTTCATATGAAACTGATATGTTTACTTCATGCCCAATGATGAAGGGTGTTCACATATGACCGAATGTCATTCTACTCCCAATTACTTGGAAGGTTGGCTGGTTGGTTCATTTTTTTTATCTGTATCATACATGTATTTCAATGGAGTTTCATATGAATCTGAATTTTTTTCTCCCCTTGGTCCTTGCTGCCTGACCCTATATGCTCATTGTGTTTGAAGTAAGATTTGTCGCTTGTGAAGGTCATGCATGTAGACGGTATATAAAAATTGAGTCACCGCCAGCAACCAGTATTGGGAAATGATTAACTACAATTCTGAGGGCTACTAATTGAATATACTCTATTAAGGTTTTTGAATTTATGTTGTTTTGTTGTATTTTATGTATGCAATGAATTTTTTCTCGTTCTTTTTCCTTCAAGACGTCGTCTCCATTGTCATCCTTCTTATACCATCATAGGTACGCCTTTCACTGTCAATTATCACATCATTTCCTTGTATCTTTTATATATCCATTACTAATGTTTGTATTTTTGCAGGGTCAAATGAGTGCAAGCTCTAACCCGTCAGAACGATCACACCCGCGGGATGAGTTGGAATGTGATCCAGCAGACTACCCGGCTTTACTACTGTGGCCTGAGGTGCCCAAGGCAGACTTCTTGGTCCCCGGCGCGACCCTGGACGGAGATATTGGACTTGTTCGTCGCGCGTCGAACATTGCGGATTCTACGAATGAAAGGACCTCGCTCACAATGCTTGGTCGCACAACGTTATACTTCGTTTGAAGGATGCGAATGAAAGGGGGCAGATTTTGGATAGCTCTTCATGCACACTGTCGGATAGTAGGGTTTACGATCTAGAGGGGCAGGTGGGTACGGTAGTTGGCCAACTTGAGAGAAACTCGGAGAAAATGAATAGGATTATCGTAGATATTGACACAATTAAGTGTTTGTTGTTTTCTATATTAGGCCTAATCATTTTAATGTTGTTGGTTGTGTACACGAAGAATGTATGAATGGGATGTCGGATAACTTGTAATGATACCAATATGAAACTGTTATTTTTTGTATGAATGTGATATGTGCTTGTTTGGTTTGATATCCATATGAATCTGAAATTTTTCCTGCCCTTGGGTCTGTCTTTCAGACTCTATATGCTCACTTTCTTGTGTATGGTGATATGTTTTTGTTTCAATTGGTTTCCATATAATTCTTACATTTTTTCTCCCCTTGGTTCTGCCTGCCAGACTCTATATGCTCCCTGTTTTTTGCATGATGATATGTGCATGTTTCAATTGATCTCCATGGGGGGGTGAAATTAACTATTCTCACCTCTCCCTACCACATTCAACATTCCCACTTTCCACTCCCAACTTTCCCAAACTCAAAAGAACACAAAAAAGTTTAATGGGACCCACCTAACTTTTCCTCTACCAATCCCCCCCCCCCCCCCCCCCCCCCCCCCCCCCCAAGAACACAAAACCCCATTTCTCTCTCTTCTAAATTCCTTTTCCTCCCAACTTTCCCTCCCCTACTTCCACTCAAAAGAACAAGCCCTAATGAATTAACCTTTTAAGTCCAACTTAATGACATGTCAAGCGTGAAAGTGGCACCATGCAGTCAAGTAGGGAACAACACACGTGCCGTCTTGCTATAAGATTTTCCTTGGAAACTGACGAGTAGTTCTTCTTCTTGGATCAACCACATCACTACAACGGAGTTTGAGCGTTAACCAGCATCTTTACCTTGCTGTGATGTCTCTCTAAGGATTGATGTAGCTGCGTGAAGCTCATCTGCCGATGAAAACATTGTCTGTAAAGTCATTTTATTGCAAAAAGACCAGCAACATGTCCAAAAAATTTCATGTACTCAAATTCAATGCATGCATGTCCTTGTGCACTGCATGTTTGAGATGTGAGCCCCATAACTCAGCTAGCGGAAAGTGTAAGATATGGAAACAAATAAGATCGACGCTAAAAGATAAGCGTTGAATAAAAACAAATTTTTATCATACAAACATAATAATAAGGGAAATGCACTAAAATACTCCAAATGTTTGGGAGTATTTTCACATAAATACCCTGATGTTTACCCCCATACGTCTTAATACCATTTCATTATTTTTCAAGAACGACGTTAACATATAACGATTTTGTTCCCTACTTCTTCCATATTCTCTTCCTTCTTATTTTGTGAAACCATGGGAAAGTACGGAGGGGACGAAAGATGAACATTTACGAAGATTTAAGAGATAGATATTCATATTCAATTAATCTCAATTAAATTAGTAAGTTTACCTAAGAAATTTACTCCCTCCCTTCTTTTCCTTCTTAAAATACTATAAACAAAAACCCAAAACTTATACATCTCTTCTTTTTCTTCTTAAATCCATAGAAAAAATTCCGAATAAATCCCAAAATTGTTAGCATTGAAAAATAAGAGCATAGAGAAAGAAAAGAAGAAGAGGAGACGATTCAAGATGACAAAGAAGATTGCGAGTAGTAGTAGTTTTTTTAATGAACAAATAGCAAAATTGTCCATAAATCAATAGATATGAACATAAGTTTAAAATAAGTTAGCAAAATATAATATTTGGTAACTGTAGCAACTTGTACAACTTAAAACGTTAAAATAGCTTGATTCCTCCCCTAAATGTTGGGGGCATTTTAAACGCTTTTTGCCTTAATAAAATTTATCACATAATTTTGAAGATCTAGATCTCCATAACCTAAAAAATATAATTTTTGCGCGATCACTAACAAACAACCATGCAACTAGAGCTCTGGTACCAATGTTGAATTATAGCATGTTAACACGACACACGATAAATAGATCAAACCAGATTATAAATCTAAAATTATACGATTGAAATAAATAGATTGGGTACATTTCTTCCCGTGAGCTTCAACTAGTATGTAGATTAACATTTTCTTGATATTGCTACCACGCGATCATGATATTATCCCCAAATCTAGTGACCATAGGGTGACTATAGACGTGTATTCACAACGTAACCGTAGCAGTTAGAGATAGATGCTGTATGAGAAGAATTCTATGTTTGGAAAGAGAAAGGCTTCCTTTTATATAGGCTCACTGAACATATCGTTTCTTATCTAATGAGAAATAAATCAAAATTCTTGGATCTAGCTCATACGGTCCTCATAGTCACACAAAACCCAAACATTAAACGATTTGCACAATCCCTAACTGCCCAAGAAATTACGCGACAAGGGTGCTAGGTCAGCAATTTTGTTGACCTAGCATGTGTTGTGAGCAAGAATCTTGCTTGGCACCAAGCAGATTAGGTCGGAGCGGCATACACAGGTTCAACCAGTATATAATCCAACATGTTGGATGAGTTGGAGAAGTTGCCGAGGAGTTAGGTGAGTCAGAGAGAATCAAAGGGAAAAAACCGTAGAAGAGGATGCGGATGGATTGGGAGATTAAGGAGAGATGATGCAGTGAGAGTAAGTGAAAGAGAGTGGAGAAGTGGGGGGAAAATGCGGGAGGAAAGACCGAAAAAGAAAACAAAAGCAAGATAAATGAGGCCAAAAGTGTTTTTTTTCATGTCTAAATTAATGATGTCTGTTAATTGTTGCTCAAATGAAAGTTCAATGTACGAAAATAATTGTGTGGTTTGTTTTATTGGTACTAAAGAATTTAGAAGAGGTTGAAACTAAGCCTAAATGCTTTGTTGGGTTTCAATAAGAGTGACAGTGTTGTGATTTTTTAAAAAATACTAGTCATGATGCCTGATCACATGTCACGGTACATTCAAAATGTTCCCCTAGGAAAAAATTTCTACACATTCAAAATCTCCCCCACACAAAAAAAAATTGCAATCTCTTCAAAATCTTTATTAAAAAATTTATAGCCACCTTCAAATTATTCTCCATCGACACAAAAAATGTTAACCACATTCAAAGTAAAATGTAATCCCCACAAAATTTAGTTTTCTCGAAAAATTTAAGTTCCCCCAAAAGTTTAATTCCCTTCAGATTTATTTCTATTCAAAATTTAAAATTCTAGTTCCCTCCAAATTTAGTTCCTCCCAAAATTCTAAAATA
Organism: Scilla litardierei; assembly: GCA_030789695.1. Lineage (NCBI taxonomy): Eukaryota > Viridiplantae > Streptophyta > Magnoliopsida > Asparagales > Asparagaceae > Scilla > Scilla litardierei. The sequence goes on from CM061131.1 coordinate 43,261,551, forward strand.
AGATTTAGTTCCCCCAAAGAATTTAGTTCGCCCAAAGAATTTAGTTTTCTTCCCAAAAAAATTTGGATTTTCTGCTAAAAAATTTCCCCAAAAATTTTTGGGTCCCTCCACCCCAAACTTTTCACAAACTTTCATCCGACTATTCATCCGACTATGGTTAAGCACAAGAGGATATTAGAGCATAAGAATTTTACGTTTTTTTCATGAATATGATGCTGGGTAATAAGTTATCACTAGTTTACATGAACGAAGTGAAATTCTAAGATGGATGATACTCATTGGAGAATATAAACTGGTAATTTGGATATATTTCTTTTTAGATGAATTTTGGTTCAAACTAGATATATTACGAAGATATTTCTTGCCGACTAACAAAGTCTACAGATTTAGTTAAGGTTATGCCACGCCAATTTTTTTGTTGGGGGGTGAGTGTCAAATGTGGTATTGTATGTACCCTTCAGTGCATGTTTATACATGCAGACAAAAACGCATGTGAAATGGATATTTGTAACATCTAAATTCGTTTGCATCATTTTAAGTGAATATGACTATGAGTAGTAGCAATCAGGATTACATACCCCGTTCATGTTAAGTATCTTCTTCTCATAAATAGAGCAGATATGAATATAGGGATATCATCTATGTCCCCCCCCCCCCCCCCCCCCCCCCCCCCCCAAACAGCTGCCAGCGAACTTATATTCAATTGGCTTTCCCATGTCAAATTCTAGTTTACATAAGATATAGATTGTTCAATGGCCTCGCTACCACTAGCCACACAACTTTTAAAGGGGAAGAGCTATTTGTCACCATTGAACTAAAACCTACTTCTCCATTCAGAATCTTGTAAAGGCTTCCACAACTGCCAAAAAGCCAAAGAACCCTTCAAGTTCTAACATAACTTCCATATATCTATATTACAATTGAGGGCAGATTTTGAATTTGTCCTATGTGGCAATGTCACATCAAGTTTTGGAGGGAAGTTTTTGGGTTGAAGAGAAATTTGTTGGGAATACACAAAAACATTGAAAGGAATAACCTTTTAATATTAGTTATAAAAAAAATATTGTTCACACACACAATCTCATCTTGGGAATGAACGCGAGCTGTGAGAGAATGAACTAAAACCTACTACTAGCCACACAACTTTTAAAGGGGAAGAGCTATTTGTCACCATTGAACTAAAACCTACTTCTCCATTCAGAATCTTGTAAAGGCTTCCACAACTGCCAACAAGCCAAAGAACCCTTCAAGTTCTAACATAACTTCCATATATCTATATTACAATTGAGGGCAGATTTTGAATTTGTCCTATGTGGCAATGTCACATCAAGTTTTGGAGGGAAGTTTTTGGGTTGAAGAGAAATTTGTTGGGAATACACAAAAACATTGAAAGGAATAACCTTTTAATATTAGTTATGAAAAAAATATTGTTCTGTGAGAGAATGAACGCGGGAGATGCTGCTAACTCATTGATCCGCGTTGCAAAACCCTGTAAAATTTCGATCACATCTACTGATATTTAAATGAACAGTGTCCCACGGGCACGGGTTATATGTATATGAAGCCCGCGCCGAAGGCGCTCGCCCGCGCCGAACGCGCCCGCGCCGAACGCGCCCGCGCCGAACGCGCCCGCGAAATTTTGTAACGCTGATTTGTTGTTCCGCACCTAAGGGACCAGCGCCGAAATTGTTGTTTTACGTCGAATTTGTTGTTCTGCGCCGAAGGCACCCACGTCGAATTTGGTTTTCTGTGTCGAAGACGCATACGCTGAATTTGTTGTTCCGCGACTAAGACACATGCGCCGAAATTGTTGTTTTACGTCGAATTTGTTGTTCTGCGCCGAAGGCACCCACGTCGAATTTGGTTTTGTGTCGAAGACGCATGCGCTGAATTTGTTGTTCCGCGACTAAGGCACATGCGTCGAAATTGTTGTTTTACGTCGAATTTGTTGTTCTGCGCCGAAGGCACCCACGTCGAATTTGGTGTTCTGTATCAAAGGCGCATGCGCTGAATTTGTTGTTCCGCACCGAAGACACCCACGCCGAAGACGCATATGCCGCTAAATATTGTAAGCTAATTTGTTTTTCTTTTAAATTTTGGTTTTGAAAAAAAAATTCGGGGAACAAAGATTTCGCAAGGGAAAATCTTAAATGAACCGTGCCCGCGGGCACGGATTATGACTAGTTGTTAAACATTCCATGACGATTTTAGACTGGATTTGCACCAGTACTTGAAGGTTGCCCACATGGAAGATAGATAAGAAGGTGGCACTAAAACCTTCAACTTATAATGCAAATAATAAAAAGGAGCCCCAAAGCCGGGAGTGTACTTGGCTTGAGATGCAATCATAAGCCTACAATATCCAATATTCAGTAATTATTTAAGAATTCATAGCCCCCGCATGCATTCAGAAAGACTAAAACACAATAGATTCAAGAAACAAATAGTTTTGCTCACTATGTAAAGTTTTAGCTTCCATATTAGGTGAGAAGTACATGGAGACAACAATATCCAACCAATCAAAGACATGAATATTGCTCGTAGTTTCCAATATGACCTTAACATTGTAACATTGGGTGCACTACGTTCAGTTATCAAATGATATACTAACAAAATTCATAGGACAGAAGAATACCAAAGCCTCGATTCTTGCTGGATTCTTTAGATTCCAAATCCAAAAACAGCTCTTATCCTCTGGAAGATGAGATCTTTCCAACCCCTCTCCGTGTTCTCAACCACCGTTGCATTCCCGTACCTACATAATCAATCCCAACAATTAGATTCACTCGGCATAATTAAAACAACAACAGTAAACAAATGAATGGCATTGTTGATCAAAACAGAAAACTTACCTATCTTCGACAGGGACATTGGTCTGAGTAAGCTTTATGACTGTCACACCAGGTTCCGGTTCATCAAATACCATCCTCACCTGCGTTCATAACATTTGCAATCAATAGACCATTTTTTTTTCACATAACAATCTCTAATGAATTTTGATGGCTCTAAACTTCGCATTCCAAAGTGAAACTATGAATATTTGATAGCTAAATGACTCTAGCTGATGAAAGAACTCGATATGAATAGCTCACCGTAGAATAGATCCCATCTGCCCAGCTGCCAAATCTCCATTTCTGCATAATGAGCTTTCCTTCCTGCAGTTCCTCGTTCGTCCCAGTAACCGATCCATCGAAAAGACGAATCTGCCCTCCAACCTCTTTGCTGATCCTCGCGTTGCTTTGCGTGAACCCCTTCCACCGGTTCTCGTCCATCAAGATCTCATACAAGTCCCTTGCCCTGCAGCTAAACTTCTCCGTCACCGTTATCGTCTTAAACCCTTCCTTCTCCTTCTTCTCCTCCGCCTTCTTCGGTGCGGCGGCACCGGCGGCCGCCGTGGGTCCTGCACTCGCGGCCACCACCGACGACTTCGGCTTCTTAACCTCCAGCTCATCCTTGGCCGGCCCGCCCTTTGACATAGCCTGCACATACGCCCTAACCTTCTCCAAAATCACCGGTTTGCCCTTGGCCAAGAACGCTTCTTTGATCCTTTTCCCGACCGGCCCCTCATCATCTCGGATCACGACGCGAATGTCGGGGTCCTCGTCGGCGTTTTCGTCGGCGATGTACGGGATCTCGACGGATCCGGCAACCTTGAGCGCGGACTCCACGACCTCGCCCTCGAAGGAGATGGATAAGGAGAGCTCGTACCCGGGGATGATCTTGCCCTTGCGGACGTTGACGTATGCCTCGCCCTCGAGCTTGTCTACGGATTTGGTCTTGATCCTGAGGCCGCCCTCGCCGTCGAGGATAGTGAGGTTGTTGAGAAGAGATGAGAGGAGAGAGCGGGACCACTCGAGGCAGTCGCGCTCGGCCCAGTGCCAGTTGTGGACGTTGGCGCCGTCGGGACGGTCCTCGACGATCCACCGCTTGTCGCCCTCGCCGTACTTCGCCATTGGAGGGGCTTGACTATAGCCTTGGGGTTAGGGTTAAGGTTTTGAGAGAGAGCTTGGGGATAAAATGCGTTAACCTTGGAAAGAGATCGCAGGGTTTAGAAGAAACGGTGGAGTTTGGGGAGAACTAAAAAGGATGGACGGGGTTCTTCTGGACTGTTCTGCGTGAGAAGAGTCTGGAAGTTGTGAACGGTCTGCGAGTGGAAATTGAGTCGGGTCGGATACGGTTTGCATCGGGTAGTTATTGGGTCGATTTGATTATCCTAACCCGTGTCCAACCCGTTTATTCACCCGTGCCGTCATGAGATCGGTATCATTCCGGACCGGCGAGCCTGCAGGTTGACTCGTTGCACGTCCATTTGTCCCTACAATTTAATTGGTGTTATGAATCGGCTTTTGTAGGTCTATGTAGAGCCCTTGTATGGCTAGGGTATCTGTCTAATTGTAATTTTTCTACTATAAATATAGAGCTATGGATTTAGTAACCGTCACCTTCACAACACATTATCAGTACGAGTCATATAATAATTTCAATGATAAAACCTGGTTTTTTTTACAATAAAAATCACTTTTCCCCCGGATCTAGAGAGATTTTTATAGGAGCTATTAAATTCTATACAGAGATTTTTCGGGACATATAATAATTTCTTGAGCCCTTTTTTATTGGTCCATTTTATGCCTATAACAGAATTTTAAATACCTGCAGCATGCTTAATTTCTATGATGCAAATTATTAATGTCTGAAGTATATCTAAATGTCTATGATGCAAATTATTAATTCCTGAAGCATATCTAAATGTCTATGATGCAAATTATTAACACCTGAAGCATATATAAATGTCTGTGATGCAAATCTAAATGCTTGTTACATATTCATCCTTTTATGATGTATATTATTCTCTTCGTTGTGGTTTTGGGTCGGCTAGTTTGTTATCATTTTACTTTCCTCGCATTTTTTCTTCTTGAGTGAAAATGTAGTGAGTATGAAATTGTAAATAACCAAGGTAAGAGGCATATCTCATGAAGACAGAAACCAACTTGCTAGAAGATGTGGCCCACAGGGTTCCCAAGTTGAACTTTTCTCTTTATTCTTTTTAGGACTGTATTTGGACTTTCGACTGTGCTTTTTAATATCGACTAGCCAATCCACGCAACAAGCTAATATGTCTGCTTTGCATAAAATTTTTATCTCAAAAATATTGAGAATATTTGAATGCATCACTTAGGTTTTTCTCATGCATATAATTGTCTTTATATGCTTCATATGAACTAGCTATGATGCTATTATTTAGCATAATATTTAGCTTACATGCTTTATATTGTTTACATCATATGTTTTTACACGTTAAAAACATCTTGTATATATGCTCATAACTATGATTATGCATTATGGCACACAACTAATTATAATTTTCAAACGTTTAAAAATCATATTTATATTGACAAGCGAAACTGAAGTTCAAATTAAAATATCAAATACCCTTTTTGCAAATAAAATACGACGGGAGTATGCGAAAACTATTTCTGACATCTTAAAGATGTGCACTTCGCGGTAAATATATCTTACAGATTGCAACGCCCCGCTCTCTAGGATACCCAGGAAGTACGAATCAGTCTCAGGTTCTCCTACAGTAGCGAGTGTGAAAAGAAAGAAGAGAACGGCGATAAATAAAACCAGTAGGCCACTACGCACATGCTAGGATAATACAAGTAATGCGCCAAAGAAACAACACAGATGACATAATATAAGGCAACAACAGTCAACATCTTATATATACACAACAAGTGTACATGTACAATGAATTCTAGTATAGCACTAAATATACAAGGTACAATACAACATGCCTATTTACAGCACCATATGTCACGCCCCGCTTCCCATTAGACTTGAGAGCGAGGAAGTGAACGGGCCCGCTTGTGCAAGTCAGGAGGAGGTACTTTTGCTTTTCTTTCCCCTTGACTTATCACAATAAGTGTCTGTGTAAAAACTGCAGGTTCTTGCTTGCAATACTCAAAAACAACACAGATAAGTAATACAATATTACAATCTCAACCGTCTCAACGGAATTACAACAAATGGAGAAAAGAAGAGTGGGTCTTATGACCCGTACAACAAGTGAAAAGAAGTGCAATGAATGTTCACTAGTTTGACAGTTCTTGGTCCACTGGTTCAGCTATCTCAACTAGTCCTCCTGGTGCTAAAGCTCGGGATCTGACATACATCCAAAAACATGAATGTATGTCAGCAAGGGTCTGCAAGTAGATGTTAGAACCCAAGGTAAGGTATATACAAATTTATACTGAATTTAAGAGGCGTTAATAATTTAAATGAGATGGCGACAACAAGATTTAAACAAGTAATTTATAAAATGGAATAAAGTAAAAGACATCCTATCATACAATTCTAAGCAGTTTAACAATTGGAGTAATCCTTCCTTTGGTTCATTAGCATAGCAATTTAACTGAGATAACAATTCCAAGTTTGTAAGTTTCATGTTAGCATTTCACGTATGTTAGCATTTCATGTAGGTTAGCATTTCATGTCTGTTAGCATTTCGTGTCTGTTAGCATTTCGTGTCTGTTAGCATTTCATGTCTAAAAAGGATTCACGCCTTTAGGTCGTGATGAGCGAGTCGTCCTTCTCACGGGGGTTTACCGTGATTGGCGCTAACCCACCGCCCATGGGTGGTGCCCTTGAAGAGAGTACTCTTTCATACGCCTAGTGGCCGCCCAATCCAACCCCACCGAAGATTTGTGCTGGAACACGAGCCAACCTAATTCACGAATTACAAGCACGAATTTGTCAACTCTCATGACATCACGAAAATCACGATTTCGCCTTCGAGGCGCACGATCTCACGATGTCACACGCTAATTAATTATTTCAAGGCATGCATCAATTAAATAACAAGATCATTTACTTACATGCAGCAATTTTCACGTTACAAGAGTATCGAAACAATATTTACAATAATTTAGCAGAAAGGGTGAACATACGATTTTAACGAAAACGAACAGAAAGTTAATTTTTCTTAAAAGACCAAAAGAACATCCAACTTCAAAAATACACTATAAATTGTATACTTGCCTGATTTCGGTGATTCTGGTGTCGTTGGGTTCGTCTCGATAGGTATTACGCAACGGTACTTTCGGTTCTCTGTTTTGGTTAAAGAATTCACAGAATTAGATATATTGCGAGATAAGTCAAAATATCGGGTTAGTCCCCGATTTGGGTTCGTCTAATTTTATTGGGCTCTCTGGCTAGGGTGATGTTTATATTGTGTTTCACTAAACTGATACACTTATTTTTATACTAATATTATTACCCTAACATTACTAATTTGCTGAAACTACTTAACAAATTATCATCAAAAATTAAACAACACTAATTAACACTAACTTATTAACACTAATCTAATGTTAGTTAATTAAATGGTTAACAAATATTACATGGTTAACATTAGGTTAATAATAAATTAAATCATCCCACCTACTCTACCTACTCTCTCTTCTTTAAGGCTAGGATGTCACCATCTTTTAATAACTAACACTCTCTTTCTTATCTCTTTCTCTTTATCATTACAACATGTCTTCTCTTCTTCATTCTTTTTTTTTTCATGTTGCAAGCAGCCAAGGGGAGCAAAAGCTTACGGGAGAAAAACTCACGTGGGGACCTTCGCACGCGCGGAGGGGGGAGGAGACCGGCGACCCAGGCGGAGGCTCCGGCGAGGTGGCGCTCCAGCCAGGCGGGCGCGCGCGGCGGGGCGCCGGCCAGGCGGGCACGCGGCGGGGCTGGCGTTTCCGGGCAACGGCGCGCTGCTCCGAGCGCGGGGCGGCAGCCCAGGCGTCCGGTGGCGCGGGTTGGCTTCCAGGTGACGGGAAAGAGAGGACGAGGGAAGATCTTGAAGAGGGTTTGTTTGATTCTTTGTAGATCTGAAATTGGGTGTGAAGTGTTTTATTTTCAGATCTGAATCATTGTTGAATCTGAAGTTTATTTCAGATTTGATCTTGTTTCCTCTCTTTGATTCTTGATTTCTGATTTTCAAAAATCAGTGTGGGGTTTGATTCTGATTTTGACGAAATTGGGGAGAATTTAGCTTGATGGTGTTTTGTTTGATTATTTGGGCTGATTTGTTGATGGGAATTTGGGTTGATGAAAAACAGGTTGTAGGGAGAAGCTGACGGGGAATTTGGGAGATTATAGTTTGCAGAAGAGTTTGCAGAAGAGGTTTCGTTGAAGTGGGTTTGCAAATTGATTTGCTGGGGAGGAAGACGTCCTGTTCTTAAGGGGATTAGCGGGGGACAGATTTCCAATATGTCAAATTTGATTAGGACTGAATTTATTGCTAACTTTAGACTAATGGGAGAAAACGTGTTTGTAGAGAGACGTGTTTGTTTGTGTTTTGATTACTAGGCAAGAAAACATCCGCCTTCAAAGAGACGTGAGTGTGTGTCGATGAAATATTAAGCAGACATCGGATTTTAGTCAAATAGGTTAGGCAAGATTTAAAGTAACTGTTGACTAAAATATTAGGGGGAGGAACTTGGTTTTATTAAACGTGTTTGTTGTTTGTAGTGATAGGTAAGAGATTAGGGTAATTAAGTAATTAACAAGTAATTTGTAAAAATAATTAAAGTATTAGTAAAAGTTAAAAGTGATTTGCAAGTCGTAATTAGTAAGATAATCTAGTTAAAGTAATCTGTTGAACTCGATAGTAAATTAATGTTTGACACAGTAAAAACGAGAACAGGGACGCGCTCGCATCGACTCGTAGCAGAGAACGCACGAACGAAAAGATTATCCGAACGACAGAAGTAAAATACTGATACACATGATTCTACACGCGTCTAAAATACAGGTCGTTACATTCTACCCACCTTAAGAAAAATTCCGTCCTCGGAATTCTTATCAACTTATAAGCAGGAAACATGTATGGATAACGTTCTCGTATCTCTACGGGGTAAATTGAAATAGTTCGAGATGAAGAAATGAATTTGGTTTGGAAGAGACACAAGTGATGTGGTTAAGAGTTTCAAAAAGAGGTTCGAATGACTAAGTCCCATCAATGGCCTTAACTGTTAATGGGCAAGTGAAAAAGGCTAGGGATGGCTACCCAAGATGTGTAGAGACGAGGATGAGAAAAATAATAATGTATACTCTCAACTGCAACCCCAATATTCTAACACACTAGTTGTTAAACCCATAACCTCAAACAAGTGTTATTAAAATAAATCATCACTTCTCTGTTGGAAACATCATCCTAACCTATGTTTGATGATAACAAACCCTGCTGAACTGTTCTAATCTGTTTGTTGAGTGTGTCACAGGTCCCTATAGCCATGATTGCTCAGGTTACACATGTACGTATTCAAGTACGTAGAGATACAAGGCTGAAACTACATTTGGAATTATGCAAGCTGCTCAAACAAGAGAGTATAGCTATAAAACTCTACCCTAGAGTTAAACATAGGCTATAAACATCATGGGAATTTTCTCAGGAATTATGGAAATTGTTTGAAGCTAAAATACGGGGAAATACGAGGAAATACAGAGTATACAAAGAAGAAACTTTTTCTACAAGTGGTGAAATGAGGTGAAACAATTCTAACATGTATATATTGGGCTCTGGGATTTTTGAGAATTTTTTCAGAATTTTTGGGATTTATCTGATGCCAAAATACGGTGGAATACGTCAGAAATACACTGAAAAATCGACATACGGTACTGTTCATACGACGGCTGCCGACATGCCGACTTTGCGGACAGCAAATTTAACACGGGTTTGACCCGCGAGCCGCCTCGTGGCGGATCCCTTGGAACAGTAACCAAACCCGTTAAGCTCAATCCTATATAAACCCATGTACACTCTTCACATTTTCATCAATAACTTGAGTTCTAGAGATCCAAATTGAGCACCGTTTGCAGAGTTGCGACCGTGACTTCATCCCCGACGCAGTGACACCAAGTTCAGTAGCTAGTTCCTCCTGTGCAGCAAATGAGATCATTTTGAGTGAGGAACTTCTACCGACTACTTCCACGGGGACAGCGACTACTTCTTCTACAAACATCCGATCATCATTCCGTAAGAAGCGTTGCGAAGCTACTAATGTGCTGAAAGACGACAACCAGAGAGATCTTCACAAATGAGCTTTCTAAACTTTGATCTTATTTATTTGTGAATACGTTGTATTATTTGTCGTTGAGATTTTGGTTTACACTTTCTTCCACTATATTGTTTTGGGAAATCCGAGTTGTTGGGGCATATCGGATTAGGAGAGCATCATTATATTGTTATTCTTTTTGGGCTTTGGTGAGCTAGGGTTAGTCAGTGTGGTTAGAGTTGGGGCTCTAATCTTGTGTGACTGTAACTGCTTAAAGAATCAATTTTAGTGATGTTGTTCTGGGGTGGATGTAGGTCTTGGGAGACCGAACCACGTAAATCTTCTGAGTCATCTGCTTGATCTGGTTGTGATCTTATCTGCTCTACTATTGCTTCTTCATATTTGTTTTAATTAGACTTAATAATTTTTATCTTGCAATAATTTGGTCAACGGCCTATTCACCCCACCTCTAGGCCCTATTTAGATCCTACAATTGGTATCAAAGCACCAGGATTGACCATTTAAGTCTAGCTTACAATGAGTTTATATGATTCAGCATTTTCTGAAGGTCAGTCTACTGTCAGACCCCCAAAATTTAATGGAACTGATTTTGCATATTGGAAAGCTAGGATGAAAATATACTTAGTATCTACTGATTATGATGTATGGAAAATTGTTAATCATGGATATACATCACCTGTGTTAATTATTGAGAATACTGAAATCCCAAAACCTGAGGATAAATGGGATGATATTGATAAAAAACTATTTTCATTAATGAGATCCTGAATATCCTTCACATTAAGAACTTTTTAATTTCCCAGTACTAGGTTCAACTTGGATGTCACAATCATCCCTGAGATTAAAATCTCAGTTGACCATTTTAGAATTACAAAATATATGATTCGAGAATTATGAATTTTGATAAGATCCTGAAGATTCTCCACAAATTATGAAATTGTTAAAAAATCATCGGACATAGTAGTTGACAATCTGAATATTGTCGAAATCACACATCGCTACTGCTAAAAATCCAACTAGGATTTGATGGAAATTGAATTCCACCCCAAGTGATTTTGATGATGAGCACACCAAACAAAAGCTTAGTGTACTAACTACACTACACTTTAAGTGTGCAGATTTCGTGAAGCTCTACTCATACTCAAAGAAGCACACTTCAACGCTCAAAGACAAAGACGAACATGACTAAACTCAAGTGATGAAGCTCAAGCTCAAACAGAACAAAAAGCACAAAGAGAAGCTCGCTTTCACTTCATCAAGTTGACCAAACTTCCGAAGACATGTTCTGAGTCCATAGTGAGTGTGTCGTGTCTTTTAGGGTATTTGTTAAAGCCATATCAAATAGACAAAACACACACACAAAACAATTTCGAAAATATTTTTAATTATCTTCAAAATAGTTTTCGAGAGCTTTTCTAGTCACTTCATAATTTTCGTAGTGAAACTCCACGCACCCTGGAGCTAACTACTTGTCTGACTAGAAGAACAACAGGAAAAACTCCTCTGGGAGTCGACTACCAAAAGTAGGGAGTCGACTACTTGTCAGAGATCGAAAACTCCTGGAGTTCTCTGGGAGTCGACTACCTGTTGGAAATTTTCAGACGTTTTTGAATTTGAATTTTGAAATCCTTTGAGCAATTTACTCCGTAATTTTTGGGACAAAAGTCAAACGAAATTTGAAATTCAAATCTCAGTTTTTTCCCTATAAATAGAGCTAAATTCTTTTGTGAAAAATACAACATTGAAAATCAAATCTATTGTGAAAACTCTCTTGAATTCAAAGCTCTCAATTTTCTCTCTAGCCAATTTAATTTTTATTTGATCTTGCAATACTTTCTTATTCTTTTTGAAGATCATACTCTTACTTTTTTATTGGCTAAATCGTTTTCAAAATCCTTACTATTATTCTCTTTAATTTTATTTGAAAGGATTTTTGAAAAGCTCTAGATCACAAAGAACTTCTCTCGTATCTTTGTGTGATCTAGACTATCATTCTATCAAGCCACTACACAAATTGTCTTAACTTTGATTGGCTATAGAATCGGGTGTATAAACCAATCTCTATCAATTATTGTGGAGTATTGGATAAATTCTCATTGTGTTGATTGTTGGAACACTAGACAAGTCTAGTTGTTGCCAGTTGGAAAGTCCTCGGTTTGTGAGGCAAGGGTAAACCCTAGACAAGTCTAGGTGTTGTGATTGGAAATCCTGGTCAAGGCTAGGTCGTTGGAAATCCTAACGAGTGAAGTTAGGTGCGTGTATTTGCCAAGGCAGATAGTGGAAATCTCGTACCGGATTGGTCGGGGACTGGACGTACCCGGGTTGCGGGGAACCAGGATAAAAATCCTTTTGTCTGCGTTTGTTTTCTGTGATTTGTTATCTTTCTTGTACAAGCATTCTTTACTTATTAATTGTTCATCTTTGTAATTCATTGTTAACTTATTGAAAAGATTGTATCTTTAATTTCCCCTGTGTATAAATCTATTTGCAAAGATCTATTTGTCAAAGTTATATTTATCTGATCTTAATCCAATCTCTTTCATATTCTTGTTAAGATTGTTTTGTTGATTAAGAACCAAGCGTAGATCACTCTACTTGGTTTCTTAGGCAACATAAGAAGGAATTTATTTGTGTTAATATCGTTGAGCAAAAAAAGTTTACTATATACACAACACTATTCAACCCCCCTTCTAGTGTTGTTTGCCATCCACATGATCCAACACTTGGTATCAGAGCGAGGCTACAAAAGTGATGGCGTCAACATCTTTTCACTCTGAAGGACTGAATACCATTCGACCACCTCTATTCAACGGAACCAACTACGCTAGCTGGAAGATCCGAATGAAGACTCACCTAGAGTCATTGGACATTGAAGCTTGGACTATTACCAAAGTCCTGTACATCGCACCCACCGACGTTGAGTTTGGAAAATGGTCTGTCGATGACAAGAAGAAAGCTAATCTCAATGCAAAAGCAATGAATGCTCTGTTTTGCGCTGTTACAGGAAATGAGTTCAATCGAGTCTCCCAATGTGAGACAGCACATCAAATATGACATACTCTTCAGGTAAGTCACGAAGGTACTGAAAAGGTAAAAGAATCTCGCATAAACGTCTTACATTCAAAGTTCGAATCTTTTAAAATGGAAGAAGGAGAGAGTATCACCGATGTGAATACTCGTTTTACTAATATTACAAATGAGCTTGCAGGACTAGGAAAGAAACTTTCTGAGTATGAACAGGTAATGAAGATACTAAGATCCCTCCGACCCGAGTGGAAGGGAAAGACTACGGCCATTCGAGAAGCGCATAACGTAAAGGATCTCACCATCGAAGAACTGATGGGAAATCTCATGGCATATGAGATTGAGCTTGAAGAAGACAAGAAAATCGAAGAAAAACCAAAGAAGAAGAATCTTGCATTCAAAGCCCAAGAGGAAGATTCCGACTACACAGACAAAGAAGACCATATTGCGTTCATCTCAAAGAACTTTAAAAAGTTCATCACTAGTAAGTATGGAAAACGATCTTTTAGACCCACTAACGGTATTATTTGTTTTGGTTGTAATAAACCAGGGCATGTCAAAAGAGACTGTCCATTGGAAAGAAATAACCGTGATTCAAGAGATCGTGGGAAGAACAAAGATAATAATGAAAGGCGAAACAATACAAGAAACAAGTTTCGACGACCAAAGAAAGAAGCTTATGCAGCCTTCGACCAGAGCGACGACTCTTCATCCGATGAATCCTCAGAAGAAGATAATGATGAAAGAAGAGAGACGGCACACATGTGCTTCATGGCATCTACATCATCCAAGGTAAGCTCGCATCATGATTCATCTAGTGACAATGAGTCATCGTCAAGCGATGATGAAGACTTGGATTATAGGGGAGCATATAAGGAGCTATGCAAAATGCATGAAAAGCTCATTAAAGAACATAGAAAGACACTTAGAAATATTAAAAGAGAGACTAAAGAAAAAGAAGAAGTCATTAAAGAAAATAGTCTTCTTAAAGAAAAGAATGATCTCCTACAAAAAGATATTTTGCTAGTAAATGAAAAAGTTGAAAATCTAAATAATCTTCTCGTATCTGTCAAAGATAAATACGACGCTACGATGAAAATTATTGAGAATTTTAACAAAGGAAAAGGGAAGCTAGATAGTATAATAGATAATCAAAAAGCTTCATCTAGCAAAACCGGACTCGGCTATGATTCACATCATACCAAAAAAACGGGTTAAGCATACTAGGATGCATCATGCTAACAATAATGTTTTGAGCATCTGGGTACCAAAGAGATTATCTAATCAGCTAAAAGAAAGGTACGCTACTAACTTTGTTCAACAAATTCATCTTAACAAAAATTATAAATATGTTGTTCATGAAGGAACTAAACCGTATTGGGTTTGGCTTCCTAAAGACTAACTCCTTGGACTCAAAATCAAAGAGTACCATAAAACGCTTATTTATTTTTCAGGTACTCTAAAAAGGAGGAAAACAATGAAGAAAGTTCAAGAAGTCAAACGGCTGAATCAGAACAAAAGTTTTTTTAAATTATTATATATAAATATTTAAATATTTAATGAGTTAATATGTGTATATGATTGTGTTTTATTCTTAAAATATTTTTTGTTCAGAAAGCACACTCAGCCTGGATCAAAATCTCCCCGGGATGAGAAAACGACTCAACCCAGCAGGGAGTCGACTACCTACAGGAGGGAGTCGACTACCAGTGCGTAAATTTCTGGGTTGCTCTTTTTTTTGACTAACTCCTAATGGGTTCTATTGAGTGGATGGGTCAAGATCCGTTAAGACAACTTACCCAATAAGCCTAAAACTCATCCTAGCCATCCAAATCTTGATCTAAAGGCCCTCTCTTCTCCCCATCTCTTCATCCAAACAACAAAACCCCAAGAAAAACCCTAGAGGTAGCCGACTACCCCTCTTCCTCCTCCTCTTCTCTTGATTTTTCACCTTGGTGCTTGGACTTTTTGGAGCTATTCTCTCATCTTCTCCAAAGTTACTCAAGGTAAAAATTTTTTTACTCTATGATATTTATTATTTCATCTCTCTTGGTTATCTAGTAGTGTAAAAATGTTATTTTTTCTTCTTTTACTCTATCTAGATGCCTATCAAGGGGATTTTCTCCAAGAAGAGGAAAACTACCACAGAAATTGATTCTGAAAAGGAGATTATCTTACCCTATCTTTTCAAAACTACTACCTATGAGAAATTTGTTAAGATCTCAAAGAAACCAATCTTGCATGAACGATTTGTCAAACTTAATGATGTTATCAATTATGGCATTGACAGTCTGTTAGATTTTCAAAACTTAGCAAACTTGTTCTCTTCTGAAAATGTGTATCTTTGTTATCCTAGGCTTGTTCATCTTTTCTATGCAAACATGGACTATGATCTTGTGAAAAGTCGTTTCATAACAAAAGTTCTTGATACCAAACTTGCAATAACTGTCAAATCCCTAGGAGAAGCCCTAGGAATCCCATACTCCGGTATGATTCTTGACAAAATCGAAATGACTGATGAGAACATTCTAGAAAGAATGTATTTGCCCGATAAACACTTTCAAACCAAACTTCCTTGTAGCCATCTTCGCTATCCGGCGAGGATCTTGGCTAATATTTTGTCTTATAACATAACTCAAAAATCTGGGAGCCATGCTATTCTTTCTGAGAAACAAGCTAAATGCATCTATGCCATCCTAGGTAACATTCGTGTTAATTGGGCTAAAGTGATTATGGATTCTATCCTAGCCTCAGCTTCTTCTGATAGACCCTCCTCCACTCTTTCTCATGGACACTATCTAACTATACTATTCATTAGCTACAATGTGCCACTGGATCATGAAACATCCATTCTAGAACCTGCTCGTGTCTTTGATGTACATGCTCTTGGGAGAATGAATCTCCACCATGATCTTGATGAAAATGTCCCTGAAGAACAAATTGCTGCCGAAGGAGGATCATCGTCCTCAAGGAGAGGTAAGAAAGTTGTTATTTCAGATTCCGAAGAAGAAGAAGAAGAAGAAGAAAGAGGAAGCGGAGAAGAAGAAGAAGAAGAAGTTCCGGCATACATTCTTGAACTTCAGGAAATGCTTCTGAAGAAGATTGGAAAATTGAAAATCTCACAAGAGAAAGGATTTGAAGATCTCAATCAAAAGGTGGACGACCTCAAGGAGATCGTCGTGAAAAGCAACAAGATGACTGAGGAGACGCTTGTTATGATCCTTGAAGAGATCAAGGAACTGAAGAAGAACAACGGTCATCCTTAGCTTCATGAACTTAGCTTCATAAACAATGGTTCTCTTTCAAAACAATGATTCTCTAAAAACTATGGCTTGTAATAACTCTTATTGTGTGATGCTAGCTATTATGAAATTATCTACTATGCAATACTTAGTTGTTCCTATGAACTAACATCTCCCTTGCAGGCATATGAAATTGAATTCCTCTCCTAATTATTTTATGCTCTGTAGAAATTATTTCTTTGCTTTTTGTTGATGACAAGGGGGATAAAAATATAAAAATGAAATTATATGAATTATATTGCTAAACAGCTTCGATGCAGGGGGAGAACCGCATCAAAGCAGTGGGAGTAAGTATACTTAAATATTTTCATCTTTAAACTTACTTCATTTTTTTTCATTTGGGTGTCATCATCAAAAAGGGGGAGAGTGATGGAAATTGAATTCCACCCCAAGTGATTTTGATGATGAGCACACAAAACAAAAGCTTAGTGTACTAACTACACTACACTTTAAGTGTGCAGATTTCGTGAAGCTCTACTCATACTCAAAGAAGCACACTTCAACGCTCAAAGACAAAGACGAACATGACTAAACTCAAGTGATGAAGCTCAAGCTCAAACAGAACAAAAAGCACAAAGAGAAGCTCGCTTTCACTTCATCAAGTTGACCAAACTTCCGAAGACATGTTCTGAGTCCATAGTGAGTGTGTCGTGTCTTTTAGGGTATTTGTTAAAGCCATATCAAATAGACAAAACACACACACAAAACAATTTCGAAAATATTTTTAATTATCTTCAAAATAGTTTTCGAGAGCTTTTCTAGTCACTTCATAATTTTCGTAGTGAAACTCCACGCACCCTGGAGTTAACTACTTGTCTGACTAGAAGAACAACAGGAAAAACTCCTCTGGGAGTCGACTACCAAAAGTAGGGAGTCGACTACTTGTCAGAGATCGAAAACTCCTGGAGTTCTCTGGGAGTTGACTACCTATATGAGGGAGTCGACTACCATCTGGAAATTTTCAGACGTTTTTGAATTTGAATTTTGAAATCCTTTGAGCAATTTACTCCGTAATTTTTGGGACAAAAGTCAAACGAAATTTGAAATTCAAATCTCAGTTTTTCCCCTATAAATAGAGCTAAATTCTTTTGTGAAAAATACAACATTGAAAATCAAATCTATTGTGAAAACTCTCTTGAATTCAAAGCTCTCAATTTTCTCTCTAGCCAATTTAATTTTTATTTGATCTTGCAATACTTTCTTATTCTTTTTGAAGATCATACTCTTACTTTTTTATTGGCTAAATCGTTTTCAAAATCCTTACTATTATTCTCTTTAATTTTATTTGAAAGGATTTTTGAAAAGCTCTAGATAACAAAGAACTTCTCTCGTATCTTTGTGTGATCTAGACTATCATTCTATCAAGCCACTACACAAATTGTCTTAACTTTGATTGGCTATAGAATCGGGTGTATAAACCAATCTCTATCAATTATTGTGGAGTATTGGATAAATTCTCATTGTGTTGATTGTTGGAACACTAGACAAGTCTAGTTGTTGCCAGTTGGAAAGTCCTCGGTTTGTGAGGCAAGGGTAAACCCTAGACAAGTCTAGGTGTTGTGATTGGAAATCCTGGTCAAGGCTAGGTCGTTGGAAATCCTAACGAGTGAAGTTAGGTGCGTGTATTTGCCAAGGCAGATAGTGGAAATCTCGTACCAGATTGGTCGAGGACTGGACGTACCCGGGTTGCGGGGAACCAGGATAAAAATCCTTTTGTCTGCGTTTGTTTTCTGTGATTTGTTATCTTTCTTGTACAAGCATTCTTTACTTATTAATTGTTCATCTTTGTAATTCATTGTTAACTTATTGAAAAGATTGTATCTTTAATTTCCGCTGTGTATAAATCTATTTGCAAAGATCTATTTGTCAAAGTTATATTTATCTGATCTTAATCCAATCTCTTTCATATTCTTGTTAAGATTGTTTTGTTGATTAAGAACCAAGCGTAGATCACTCTACTTGGTTTCTTAGGCAACATAAGAAGGAATTTATTTGTGTTAATATCGTTGAGCAAAAAAAGTTTACTATATACACAACACTATTCAACCACCCTTCTAGTGTTGTTTGCCATCCACAGGATCCAACAGGATTAATATACCAAAAATGATGGATGCAATCAACCAGCAGCAGAAATGGATGTCATCAATAAAGAGAGGACAGACCACAAGACTCCAAATAGAGGAAACACTCATGGAGACATTAAAACAATACTATCACAAGAAAGTGAGCTCATCTCCATATCCTCTCCCTTTCTAGATCTCTAGAAGAGAAAATTCTGAAATAATTGATATATTAATGAATAATGTACGTACATGGGGAGGTGTTTGGATAAAAAACACACTTATCAACAATTAATTCACGATTCATTTTGCCATTTAAATGATAGTAATCGATCCACACTCCATTGCTAAAAAGCAAACATGATTTGCCAAAAATGTGGAACGAGACAAAAATAAGTTGAGCTAGACTCACTTATGAAACGTGAAGTGTTTGGACCTAAAGTCCTGATATCAAATAAGTCATCATATCAAAAGGTATCAAACTTGTGGGAATAGTGAGTATTATATAAATTATAAATAAATTCATGTGCTATAAGGTACAACATATAGCTTATATGTTTCTTTTCACTGAAAACATGAAGTAATAAAGTAAGATGGGCTTGACTCACTAATGAAATATAAATGATGCATCAAAATCCCTTGTTATAGTTGTGAAACCCATACAATTGGTAAAAGAAATTGTGGATATGCTGCTTTGGATGTTGTGATAACATACCCCTAAGGATTTATTACTAATTTCATTAATTGCCTGAATGGACTTCAGGACGTCTATTGTATGAGAAATAATAAATAAAATGATTTGTGAAAGACTCGAACCTTATCGAATCTCCTGAAGAGAAAGCTGAAAAATGTTTAAGTCCAATATGATATGCAAGATTTAAGCAAAATAAAGACATGTCTTGGCTTACAGACTTATCATCCAGCAGATGAAAACATCCAGTAGATAAAAACATTATCCTAAAGATGAAAACATCATCCTGAAGATGAAAATTTTCATCCAGCAGATGAAAATATCATTCAAACGATGAAAATCATGCGACATTAAACTTCATGCACATGAAGTTAATGAAGAAACATGGATTATTGTAATCCACTAAATACACATATTGGTTGTATGGATTTACATAAGAACCACTTCCGTCAGCTGGAAGAGGGGGAGGAAATACTATAGGTTCTGAAGTACCTTACTGAAGTACTTCCTTATTTGGCAAACTGCACGCATCTCGATGTAGCGTTGACAGTATATCTGTTAGCCAGATATAGTGCATCGCCTGCAGTGAGCCACTAGACCGAACCCATGCATCTTATGCGCTACCTCCAAAGGTCAAGGATCATCCTCCATGTTAAATGTATTTGCAGATGTGGGTAATATATCATCGCCATGACCACCACGAAGGAATGGCCACCTCCTGGAGATCTGCCAAACATACCACTAAGGCAACATCAACCTACCACTCCGAGAAGCTCACCAAGAAACAAATCAAGAGCGTGTAGCTATGCCTTGAAATACCTCGCAGACCAGTGACAACTAGATCTAAGACTAGAGAATTGGAGCTATCTATCAAGTTCACAGACCATGCTATTTTCCTAGTTCAACCTGAAGGAGGCTACATCAAAGGCGATGAGACAGAACATACCTCTCCAAAAGCTTCTTTGGATTTAGCAGCTGTCATAGATGAGCAATAATTGTATTTCATATTTATTCTTGGAATGTTGTAAACTGGATTGATGTATAAATGCCTAGGAGACCTACAAGCCTGAAGCTTGCACAGAACAGGGGGAGTTAATGAAGATTTGTACTCTTTTTCCTTAGCAATTGGTTTTTCCCACTGGGTTTTCCATAGCCAAAGGTTTTAACGAGGCAACCACATTCACTTTGGATCCAGAAGTATTCACACCTAGTGATATTCACAGATCAGGGGAAGTTAAGGAGACTTGTACTCTTTTTCCTTGTCTATTGGTTTTTCTCATTGGGTTTTCCATAGCCAAAGGTTTTAACGAGGTAAGACCTCCTAACTTAGGATCCAGAAATATCCAAATCCCCATGATAGTGATAAGCACCATGAATCCTGTAGTATTCATATATTGAGCTTACAATGATGGATGGATAAGGGGAAGTGTTATGAATGAGCTTTTATAGGCCTATGTAAAGCTCATGTGGGACTAGGGTATCCATCCAATTGTAATATTTCTACTATAAATATAGGGCTATAGCCATTACCTTCACAACAATTGGCAATATTTGGGTAATTAGGCTTTTGGTAGAAAATGAGTTGTTGGTTTCAGCATGGAATTTAACCAAAATTTATTTATGTACTAGAAATAACCAGTGCACATAGTGCACGGCACAAAAAACCCACGAACAGGATTCGGCACACCTGCAAAACCGAAAAGAAGTGAGAAATGTCAGTGTGTGTCGGTATCAGCGAGTGACAAAAGGGGGAAAGCATGTGATAAATAAAAAAACTCTATGGGGGCAAAGCACTTAAATCCTAATGGAAAGTTGCAATTCATGGAAATTAGTGGCTAAATCGCAAAAAAACCCCTAAGGGCAAACACTAAAAAGGGAGAAGTGGATGGGTGTTTCGGCAAATTAAAAAGGAAATGACAACTCTGTAACAACACAAAAAAGGGAGGACATGTGTGTTTGGGGGGAGGCATGTGGGGGATAGCCATGTGGGGGGCTATGTGGTATCCTCTTCCCTTACCACAAGGGACAAAGGGTGCTACATGAGACACTCCCTTTGTCCCATAGGGACAAAGGCGGCGCCCACACCTTTGTCTCCCTCCTTCATTTGTATAATAGACTAGAAATAACTCATGCAAATAGTGCACGGAGCAAAAAAAATCCCACACAAAGGATACAATACACATGCGCAACCGACGAAAGAGTGAGAAGAGTGGGTGTGTGGGCAATGTCGGGGGGTAAAAGGGGGAAAACAGGGGGAAAGCGCAAAAACCTATAGGGAAAGAAGTACATGCCTAAATGCAAAAAAATGCATGGTGCAAAGTGAAAAAAGACTGATGGCAAACATGTAAATAAGGGAAAGATTAAGGTGCATTTGGGTTGTATGAAAAAGCAATGTCATTCATGTGAATAGAGAGAATATGGGGGCATTTCTTTGTGATTTTCACTACAACACCCAATAACACACAAAACCCCACACACATCCCCCAAGAGGGCACCGCCATGATGATGTGACAAAACCTAGGCCACATCTCTATCAACCTCTTTATCCTAGTAGGACATTGGCAATGTTGTAATTTTCTCTTTTATAGTATAGATAATTTATTATACGATTGTGGGATGTTTTGAATGGGATTTTTGATTAGGACAAAAGGATGTGGTAGAAAGACGGGTAGTATTAAATCTTAAGAAATCAATGTGTCGGATAACAGTTTGTGAAAATTTGGGGGAAAACCCCTAACAATTCTGGAGGAAAAGTCTAAAATTTTGAGAAAAATAAATCTGAAGGGAATTAAATTTTGTGGTGAACAAAATCTAGAGAGAACTAAAATTTTAAATTTTGAGAAAACTAAATCTGGAAATAACTAAACTTTGGAGTAACTAAATTCTCTAGGAGAACTAAATTTTAGTTTGAATGTGGTTAAAAAATTTTGTTAGGAAGAATAGTTTGAAGGTGGCTACAATTTTTTTGGGGATTTTAAAGAGAGTGGTGTAGATACTGGTTTCCACTTGGGCCCATCTACAATGGAGGCCCGACCCAACATAAGAGATGAGGCCTGTCACTAGGAGCCTGACCCAGCTCGAGGGCCCAGTTAACCTGGCCCCAGCTCAGCCCAGTTCAGCTCGGCTCAAAAAGATGAACCCCTGAGGTCTTCTCTCTCAGAAAGACCTCATCACCCGAGGTCAACCTTCCCGAATAGCCGCTCGCCATGTCAGCTCAGCCCAATCTGCGTAGTGCAACCCCCAAGCAATCGATTCACATCCCCTCTGAATTGTTATCAGCGGGCCTGTTCAAAATGTACGTACTTGGCCAAAGCCATCAGATGTGCGCTCTCTCCCTTTTTCCACGGGAAACATGGCCAGCTTTGTCAGGGAGCAGGTACGACAAGCACAACTCTGTGTCTCGCCAAACCCCAGACAGGCTAGTTTCTAAAGGCATTGGGGGCATGCTGATGTGGCAGGGCCATCCCCCAACCCTATAAATAGAGAGGAAGCTCCCTCTACTAGGTACACTGAATTCTCCAACTAAACCATGGTACTTTTCATCCTTTAGCGACAGCTAGCTCTAGCCGACGTTCCTTATTCCTCCGCATGAATCTAACTTAAGTATCAGAGTCTAATCAAAGGGCCATAAATCCAAGAACTCGTTGTGTGCATTCTTCCCAACTTCCATAAATCCAGATGTGCCTTCCATTCTTCATAATATAATATATTTTTTTATCATTTCAACCTACAAAATAATCATCCAAATTTCATGATGAGCTGTAGCAAACATAAGTGACGACCTAAAAATGTTAATAATATTTTTAGATCATCCCTCTCATTTTTCTGTAATTTTCAGACGGTCAAAATCGTCTCGAGTCTGGTAACTATTTTTAGCCCACAAAACCGACTTTTTGTCGACCCACACCAGATGTAGCAGAAGGCAGAGTCCGTCGATGGTGTAGTTGGTGGCTCAAGCTCAGTTGGTGGAGATAGCTCGTTTTCAAGGATCGTTCAGTCGAAGGATTCTATTGCAGTATCGAGACCAAGGCGTGAGATTAGAAAACTTGCGAGGTACTTGGAGTTGGTCTCATATGCCTTTCCCGCAGTATGTATCGATGTCCCCAACTCGTCGACGAGGTGGAGCAATCCGAAGACCCGAAGCGGTGGAGAAATGCGATGGATGAAGAGATGGAATCATTAGCGAAGAACGACACATGGGATCTCGTGGAGCTTCCAAAGAGCAAGAAGGCAATTGGGTGTAAATTAGTCTACACCAAGAAGCCATGAGTCGAGTCAGGAGATGTTCATTACATAGCTCGCCTCGTAGCGAAGGGCTTCGCACAGAGAGAAGGTATCGATTACAATGAAGTGTTCTCTCATGTGGTGAAGCATTGCTCGATTCGGATCCTGTTGGCATTGTTGGACGCAACGATCTAGGAACTTTAGTTTGATGATGACAAACGTGTGCGAACTATATAACGTGTGTGCTAAGTGTGTTTCAGGAATGGCAAAGCGGTAAATTCTCAAAGTGATGACTTAGTTGTTGGAAGCAACGATCTAGGAACTTGGTTTGATGATGACAAACGTGTCGGTATATCTAATGTGTGTGCTCAGTGTGTTTCAGGCTTGGCGAAACAATGTATTCTCAGTATTTGGCGAAATTGTTATTCGTATAGCACATTGGGAGAGATGGAGCGTGTGTGCACAAAGAAGTTTGACTTGGTCAATGAAGAGCAAAATTTGGACTTGGTCCAATATGGGATGAGATGGGGATGAGATGGACTTGATCAAATCTTTTAGTAAGATTTACAAATATTTGAATTCTTCCTAATCCCATTAGTTTTACTATAAGATCAAATAGAATCCCAAAGTTGATTGACTCAACCCTATCACTAGCCAATTTCAAAATTCCTAGTTGGTTGTGCCCTCATCATATTCAAACTTCTAATCCTATTCAAATTTCCCAATTCTCATCACATTCAATTTCCTATCCCAACTATTATTCTTAAAAAAACCCTAAACTATTCTATAAAGGCTAATGCCTTTTCTAGGGTTAATGTGCGGCAACTATATATCAAAGGGGCTACAATATCTTTTGTGCGGCTATCATTTAAAAAAAAGAGGACAATCTTTATATTAGATAGAGGGTGACGGCCACAAAAATTGAGAAGGGGGCTTACAAAAATTGTTAAGGCACTGCGGCAATCAAAAATTATTGAGGAGGGCAACAAAAATTGTGTGCGATCATAAAAAGGCTCCTATCTCCTAAGGATCGTCAACCTCAAGCCCTCAACGACCGCCAGCATCTTCATCACAAGAGGTCGTCGCCGCGAGTCAAGTCGCTGCTCCTGTCTGCTCAAACAAGTCATCCTCACCGTCGAAGTCAGGAGCCACCCTCACAGTGTGTCGATGGAGCATCTGCACCAACGAAACGTCGCCGAAGTTTGTCATCGAAGATAAAGAGCAGTAGCCGCCATCGAAAGGCCACCGCTGCATTCAAAAGAACGAAGAGCTCATCGGCGTGAAAACTGTCTGCTGACAAAGACGTCTTCGCCGTCGTCGGAGGAAGAAGCGAAGAAGTCGAGTCGCCGCTCCCGTCAGCTCGTCACCGTCGAGTTCGAGTGATCTCCGTCGGAGCTGCAGAGATCGCTGCACGCTCGGAGATTGACGTCGTCGTTGAAGGAGAATCTGCCGCTGTCTAGAAGGGATCGCCGCCATTGGAAGAGTGTTTGCCGTCGCGGAGTAGCTCATTCCCCGCTGCCGTTCACAGCCATCGCCATCGACTTTTCTCTCACCGCCGTTGCGAAGGGAAGTCACCGCTAAGTCGATGGCATCGACGTGTGCTGAAGCCACCGGAGTTGTGACGCTGCTCGAGGAAGAAGTCGGAGAAGCAACCGGAGCCGCCGCCGTCTCTGAGTCTTTGTCATCACCATCAACGCACAGAAGCTCTCGTTGCTGCTCGGAAGCGTCACCCGCCGTCGCATGCATGCCTTAAAGATCACAAGAAGCTGCTGCATGAATCACACGGACGGAGAAGATTGCCTGGGGAAGAGAATCAACGGTGGAGATTGGCGCATCCGATCGAAAGCGAAATCAATTAGCCGCTGACGTGGGTTTGGATTTAAAAGGAAGTTGCTCTGCATACAGCCTCTTAATTTTTAAGTTCAACTGAATTTCCTTTGCCCACCGACCGCTTTATTAAAGGGAGCTGCTCTGTGCACAGACCGAAAATAAAAAGGATTTGAACTAAATTTCCTTGCACACAGACCGACTTATACACTAAACTTCTAAGAGCTACATCTTAACATCCAGAAGTCGGATCGAGACGTCGTTTGCGTCAGATTGGAGCTGACAACGTGCTGATTGACAGAGACATCTACACGGACACAAACTGAGCATTTCTAAACCCTTAAACTCTTTTATTTGTGTTTTAGTGTAACGTTCTCTGTAGGGGAAACTTTTACCTTTTTTTGGGTGACTATTTTGGGACTTGTCTAGTTGGGACTGGACAAGTGGGACCCAGCTAGTTTGGGACTAGCTGGTAGAAAGCATTACTAGGATTGATAGTGAGAGGAAACACTGTGTGTGTGGTACTGAGAGCCTGGCGAGTGTAGAGACGTAGAGGGTGCTCTAAGCGTGCTCTAACTTGTGGTTTTGTACCTATTGCGCTATTCAATACTAGTTCTGCTTTGGGGGCTGGAGTAGGTCGTTGGGACGACCGAACCAGGGTATATCTGTGCGTACTCTGTGATTGTCTATCTCTACTCTGGTTGTTGCTGCTTTAACTACGTGTGATTTCTCGTGGGTTGCACGAGAATTTTTTATTAGCCTATTCACCCCCCCCCCCTCTAGGCTAGGATCCAGATCCAACAAGTGGTATCAGAGCCAGTTTAGTAGATCTAGCCTAGTTTGACCATGGACCACATTGATATTGCTTTTGCTGAGGGTCAGTCTATTTCCCGACCACCTAGATTTAATGGAGGAGATTATGCTTACTGGAAAAATCGTATGAAAATCTATCTTATTTCTATTGATTATAAAGCTTGGCAAATTGTTGAAAAAGGATATAAATCACCTGTTATCAAAATTGAAAATACTAAGATGCCTAAACCTGATGATAAGTGGGACGATAATGATTGGAAGCTTTATTCTTTAAATGCTAAAGTTATGAATGCTCTTATTTGTGCATTAGATAAATCTGAATTCAATCGTATCTCACATTGTCTAACTGCGCAGGAAATATGGCATACTTTGGAGGTGACGCATGAGGGAACGTCACAGGTGAAGGAGTCTAGACTTGCTCTTCTGAGCACGGAATACGAGGGATTTCGCATGCTATCATCAGAGACGATATCAGAAATGTTTGCGAGGTTCACCAATATTGTCTACAAGTCTAGTTCGCTCGGTAAGCCATATTCTAGCCTTGAGCAGGTGAGGAAGATATTAAGAGCTCTGCCAAGCTCTTTCAGGCCTAAAGTCACTGCCATCCAAGAAGTGAAAGATTTGTCACAGATGAGGGTGGAGGACTTAATAGGTAATTTAATGTCCCACGAGCTTGAATTGCAAAATATTAATGAAAGGGAGAAACCTGAGGAAAAAGAAAAAGCTACCAAGCCACTTGCTCTGAAAGCTGACGAAAGTGAAGATGATGATGACATAGCGCTAATGGTTAGAAATTTCAGAAAGTTTGTTCAGACCAAGCTAGGAAGAACAGAAATGGCACCCAGGTTTAATCGCTCTAACTTTTTCCAGTCTTCTAAGCAAAATTATGATCAGAATACTACTAATAGAATGACTTGTTTTAAATGCAAGAAAAGAGGACATCGAATGAGGGATTGCCCACATGAGACAGCTCAGGTAGCTAAAGAAAAGGGAAAATCTAAGGTGCTTACTTGGGACATGGATAGCGAAGCTGAGAGCGAGGAGGAGGAACACGAAGCCCATTCATGCATGGCATTGATGGGAATACACGATGAGGTAACTTCTGGTAGTAAAACTGAACTCCTTACTCTTTGTAAAGAAATGCAAGATAAAATAGTAGAGCTTGAATCCACTATAGATGATTATCAAAATGAGAACTTTGAAATGCAACAATCTGAATATGAAATGTCTAAAGAGATTGAAAAACTCAAAATTGATATTGTTGCACGTGACTCTACTATTGATATTCTAAAAAATGAAAAATCCAGTTTTAATGATGAAGCACCTTGTCTCTCTTGCCCTTCCTTGATGAATAATATTAGCATGCTTAAACTTGATTTGATTAAGCTCGAAACTGAAAAAGACTATGTTATTAGAGAGCTTAATGATAAATTCTGCATGTTGGATAATGATTTTAAAAGAAAAATGGTTGAATTTGAAAAGAAGGAAGAGGAAAACAAGAGAGCTTTTATAAGTAAATGCACATTGCTTGTGGAAGAAAATAAATTGTTGAAATCCAAAGTCTCTAATCTTGAATTGGCCATTAAGAAATTCTCTATGGGAAAACAATCGTTGGATAATATTTTAGAGAATCAATTATATGGCAATAATAGAAGAGGACTTGGATTTGGTTTGAAAAATGCCGAAAAGCCAAAATTCAAGAAATTCCACAATGCACCTTCTATTGCAAAGAACTTATATGCAAAGTGCTTTACTTGTGATAGTGTAGGCCACACTTCATATTATTGTAAATTTAGGAACACAAACATCAAGTTTAAACAAGTGTGGGTTCCTAAAACAATATTGGCTAACACTAGTGGACCTTGTTGGATTCCAAGGTCACACTTAACACCTTTCATGTAGGTGTGATGGAGTTTTGGCGAGGAGCGTTAAATTCAATGTCTCATTCTGTTAGCTCCTTCGTCAAAAAGCGACGAGAATGTATAATTTTTATCCCTCTTTACATTTCATTGCATACCTTCATAGATTTTTTTTGTGTGCTTGATTTATTTTGGTTTGTGTGCTTGCATGGATGATATGTTTTTTATTTCTGAAAAAAAATTGAAAAATCAAAAATAAAAAAAAATTGTGCTTATTGAATCCTCTTATGAATCTCTTGAGTGATATTGTATGAATGATCAATTCTATCCCTTGTAGAAGTCAATTCATTATCGTTGTAGCTACATGAACATGATGTTATTCTTTTTAGTAGCCATGACATGTCTCATAAGTTTCAAACTTGGCTTCTACACCTACATTTGCACTTTCACGATATTTGACTTTTTAGTGCTTTTGGAGATTCTTTTGAAGAATAATGGAAAGTGAATGTAGGAATGATTAATTTCTGAAATTTCTAAGGGATATGATGTGTTTAGCCATGAATTAAAATTGAGCACAAAAGAATAAAAAAAAATTTGCTCCGTATGGAAAATGGATACACTTCATGGCTAATACACAACCCACGAGTATCCAACTTGTGCTACATGGGTAATCATTAGCGTTGGTGTATATAACTCGTCAAGCAATGCCATCCCACATTTAAAAGTCCTTTTAGGCCATGTTTTGGGATTCGGTAACTTGAACTCATCTTTGATGAGGTGGGAAAAATCAATCCTAGTGATATTCATGAAAATTGGAAATTGTGGGTTGATTTGGTTGAATATTTGAAATTGAATCTCCTCTTGTACTTTATTGTCTATATCATTTCACTTACACAAAGGTGGAGAAGTCTTGGTATGAAATTCTATGAACTTGACTTGTCTATTATTTGGATTACTCATGCAAATTGCACGCTACATCTAATAATGACTTATTTTTGCATGGGATATTTTTGTGACTTCATTAATCCACTTTTGGTGATTACAAAGGGGGAGAAAGAAAAGATGTTGACAACTTGATGTTGATATTATTTGTTGAAGGGGGAGCTTGAAATATACTTGAATACTTGTTGAAGGGGGAGCTTGAGAGAAGGGGGAGCATGCTATTGTATTTGTTATTAGTTTGTGCATGCCATGTTGTAGTGCTTGAATATTCATCTCATGATTCATATTGCATTACACCCTTCAACACACTTCACACACACATACTTATTGCTCAAATCTTTTATGGGTTTGTCATCACCAAAAGGGGGAGATTGTTGGAAGCAACGATCTAGGAACTTGGTTTGATGATGACAAACGTGTCGGTATATCTAATGTGTGTGCTCAGTGTGTTTCAGGCTTGGCGAAACAATGTATTCTCAGTATTTGGTGAAATTGCTATTCGTATAGCACATTGGGAGAGATGGAGCGTGTGTGCACAAAGAAGTTTGACTTGGTCAATGAAGAGCAAAATTTGGACTTGGTCCAATATGGGATGAGATGGGGATGAGATGGACTTGATCAAATCTTTTAGTAAGATTTACAAATATTTGAATTCTTCCTAATCCCATTAGTTTTACTATAAGATCAAATAGAATCCCAAAGTTGATTGACTCAACCCTATCACTAGCCAATTTCAAAATTCCTAGTTGGTTGTGCCCTCATCATATTCAAACTTCTAATCCTATTCAAATTTCCCAATTCTCATCACATTCAATTTCCTATCCCAACTATTATTCTTAAAAAAACCCTAAACTATTCTATAAAGGCTAATGCCTTTTCTAGGGTTAATGTGCGGCAACTATATATCAAAGGGGCTACAATATCTTTTGTGCGGCTATCATTTAAAAAAAAGAGGACAATCTTTATATTAGATAGAGGGTGACGGCCACAAAAATTGAGAAGGGGGCTTACAAAAATTGTTAAGGCACTGCGGCAATCAAAAATTATTGAGGAGGGCAACAAAAATTGTGTGCGATCATAAAAAGGCTCCTATCTCCTAAGGATCGTCAACCTCAAGCCCTCAACGACCGCCAGCATCTTCATCACAAGAGGTCGTCGCCGCGAGTCAAGTCGCTGCTCCTGTCTGCTCAAACAAGTCATCCTCACCGTCGAAGTCAGGAGCCACCCTCACAGTGTGTCGATGGAGCATCTGCACCAACGAAACGTCGCCGAAGTTTGTCATCGAAGATAAAGAGCAGTAGCCGCCATCGAAAGGCCACCGCTGCATTCAAAAGAATGAAGAGCTCATCGGCGTGAAAACTGTCTGCTGACGAAGACGTCTTCGCCGTCGTCGGAGGAAGAAGCGAAGAAGTCGAGTCGCCGCTCCCGTCAGCTCGTCACCGTCGAGTTCGAGTGATCTTCGTCGGAGCTGCAGAGATCGCTGCACGCTCGGAGATTGACGTCGTCGCTGAAGGAGAATCTGCCGCTGTCGAGAAGGGATCGCCGCCATTGGAAGAGTGTTTGCAGTCGCGGAGTAGCTCATTCCCCGCTGCCGTTCACAGCCATCGCCATCGAATTTTCTCTCACCGCCATTGCGATGGGAAGTCACCGCTAAGTCGACGGCATCGACGTGTGCTGAAGCCACCGGAGTTGTGACGCTGCTCGAGGAAGAAGTCGGAGAAGCAACCGGAGCCGCCGCCGTCTCTGAGTCTTTGTCATCACCATTAACGCACAGAAGCTCTCGTTGCTGCTCGGAAGCGTCACCCGCCGTCGCATGCATGCCTTAAAGATCACAAGAAGCTGCTGCATGAATCACACGGACGGAGAAGATTGCCTGGGGAAGAGAATCAACGGTGGAGATTGGCGCATCCGATCGAAAGCGAAATCAATTAGCCGCTGACGTGGGTTTGGATTTAAAAGGAAGTTGCTCTACGCACAGCCTCTTAATTTTTAAGTTCAACTGAATTTCCTTTGCCCACCGACCGCTTTATTAAAGAGAGCTGCTCTGTGCACAGACCGAAAATAAAAAGGATTTGAACTAAATTTCCTTGCGCACAGACCAACTTATACACTAAACTTCTAAGAGCTACATCTTAACATCCAGAAGTCGGATCGAGACGCCGTTTGCGTCAGATTGGAGCTGACGACGTGCTGATTGACAGAGACATCTACACGGACACAAACTGAGCATTTCTAAACCCTTAAACTCTTTTATTTGTGTTTTAGTGTAACGTTCTCTGTAGGGGAAACTTTTACCTTTTTTGGGTGACTATTTTGGGACTTGTCTAGTTGGGACTAGACAAGTGGGACCCAGCTAGTTTGAGACTAGCTGGTAGAAAGCATTACTAGGATTGATAGTGAGAGGAAACACTGTGTGTGTGGTACTGAGAGCCTGGCGAGTGTAGAGACGTAGAGGGTGCTCTGAGTGTGCTCTAACTTGTGGTTTTGTACCTATTGCGCTATTCAATACTAGTTCTGCTTTGGGGGCTGGAGTAGGTCGTTGGGACGACCGAACCAGGGTATATATCTGTGCGTACTCTGTGATTGTCTATCTCTACTCTTGTTGTTGCTACTTTAACTGCGTGTGATTTCTCGTGGGTTGCACGAGAATTTTTTATTAGCCTATTCACCCCCCCTCTAGGCTAGGATCCAGATCCAACATTAGTCAACCGGTGGAGGAATTGCTATACACAAAGCGATTTGACTTGGTCAATATGGAAGGAGATGGAATCTATTTGGGATTTGGTCAAACCAATTAGAGATTTATTCCAATCTCATATCCAATTTGAATTGCTATCAAATCCCAACTTGATCAAACAATATCTCCTATTTGTGGTACAAAGTGATAAAACAAAATCTCTAACTCCTATTCAAAAGAGGATTCCCCACAGCCGCATCACCCTAGCATCTCCCTATAAAACCCATCATCTACAAGGGCAAACAGAGGGGGCAATAAAAAGTTGTTGGCACAAAATTCCCTTCAGCCGAATTCTTATTAGGTTACGCAAGCCGCAACACCAAATTGAAAAGCAAAAATTCCTGAGGCTGCTGGATGTTTATTTGTGTGATCAAAAATCTCTAAGCTAAGAAGCCAAGCAAACCCTATTGGTTGCCGCAAGCATCAAGATCTTCAAGCATCAAGTCCATCAAAAATCAAGGCGGACGGCATATACAAAATCGAAGCCGAGATCATCAAAGAAGAGAGCTCATTGAGTTACGTCCTCATCAAGCTTCTAATAGCCATCATCATCAAGCCCGAGCTCCGTTCGTCGATGTCCTTCATTGCTAAATCTTCAACGAGGAAGAAGAAGAAGTCCACGAGAGCGCCACCACCGTCGAGTCGTCATTGCCGTGAGGACAACGTGTCATTAGAGAAGAACTCGTCACCGCCGTGACCTGATCCCACCGTCATCCTTACTGTCGAAAAGCACGAGACATTAGTCGGCGCCGTCGAGGAGAAGCACCGCCCGCATGACCGTCGGAGACCATCGCTGCTGCCTCATCGTCTCCGTGGAAGATCAAAGCGCCGTCGAGCTCGCTGACGGAACTACCGAACGCCACCGTGGAGATTGCCGCTGCTTGAATATAGCCGTCGCTGAAGACGTCACCACCGGAGGAGGAGATCACCGTCGCCGTGGAACGAGAAGAGGCCGCTGCTGCTGTAGACGGAGACGTCGAAGAAACCACCGCCGCTGAACACTGACGCTCTCCTCCGTGAGTTGTCGTTGCCGTCGTCCACAACACCAAGTGCTGCTCGAGTCACCGTCGTTGAAGCAACCGTCGCATCCCTGAGTTGAAGCACGCCGCTCGAAGATCAAAACCCACGGCAACGCTGTATGCGAAAACGAATAGAAGCGAACGGCGCTGACGTGGCAACCTCATCAACGGCTGAGATTCATTCATGCGAGATCACGTGAAGGTTAATGCGAACAAAAACGAGACGAAGCCCAGCTGACGTGGCAACTGATTTTAAGGGGATTGCTAGATGCACCGACCGTCTATAATTGAGAATTGAACTGAGATTTCTTTGCACACAGACCAGTGTGCTATTTGCCATCCAGGAGTCGGATTGAGACACCGCTTGCGTCAGATTGGAGCTGACGACGTGCTGACTGACAGAGATGCCTACACAGACACGAACTGAGCATTTCTAAACCCTTAACTCTTTTATTCGTGTCTTAGTGTAACGTTCTCTGTAGGGGAAACTTTACCATCTTTGTGACTATTTTGGGACTTGTCTGTTTGGGGCTAGACAAGTGGGACCCAGCTAGTTTGGGACTAGCTGGTAGAAAGCATTACTAGGATTGATAGTGAGAGAAAACACAGTGAATGGGGTACTGAGAGCTTGGCGAGTGTAGAGACGTAGAGGGGCTCTGAGCGTGCTCTAACTTGTGGTTTTGTACCTATTGCGCTATTCAATACTAGTATCTGCTTTGGGGGCTGGAGTAGGTCGTTGGGACGACCGAACCAGGGTAAATCTGCTGTGTACTCTGTGTCTGCGTTTTATTTACTTTGCTGCTGCTATAACTGCGTGAGTTTGTTCGTGGGTTGCACGAATTATTTTATAAGCCTATTCACCCCCCCTCTAGGCTAGGATCCAGATCCAACAAGTGGTATCAGAGCAGGTTTTAGGATCTAGCCTAGGATTGACCATGAATAACCATATGGATAGTGCTTTTGCTGAGGGTCAGTCTGTTTCTCATCCCCCTAGATTTAATGGAGGTGATTATGCATATTGGAAAAAATCGAATGAAAATTTACCTCATTTCTGTAGATTACAAGGATTGGCAAATAATTGAAAAAGGATATAAACTGCCTGTAATTAAAGTAGATAATGTTGAGATTGAAAAACCAAATGAAAAATGGGATGATAATGATTGGAAATCTTATTCTTTAAATGCTAAAGTTATGAATGCTCTCATTTGTGCACTTGATAAATCTGAATATAATAGAATCTCACATTGTTTAACTGCGCAGGAAATATGGCATACATTGGAGGTGACGCACGAGGGAACGTCACAGGTGAAGGAGTCTAGACTTGCACTTCTGAGCACAAAGTACGAGGGATTTCGCATGCTACCATCAGAGACTATATCAGATATGTTTGCGAGGTTTACCAACATTGTCTACAAGTCTAGCTCGCTCGGTAAGCCATATTCTAGCCTTGAGCAGGTGAGAAAGATATTAAGAGTTCTGCCAAGCTCTTTCAGGCCTAAAGTCACTGCCATCCAAGAAGCGAAAGATCTGTCACAGATGAGGGTGGAGGACTTGATAGGTAATCTAATGTCCCACGAGCTTGAATTGCAAAACTTGGATGAAAGGGAAAAATCTGAGGAGAGGGAGAAAGCTACAAAGCCACTTGCTCTAAAAGCTGACGAAAGTGAAGATGATGATGAGGACATAGCGCTAATGGTCAGAAATTTCAGAAAGTATGTCCAGACCAAGCAAGGAAGAACAGAAATGGCACCCAGGTTTAATCGCTCTAACTTTCTTCAGTCTTCTAAGCAAACTTATGATCAGAATGCTACTAATAGAATGAATTGTTTTAAATGCAAGAAAAGAGGACATCGAATGAGGGACTACCCACATGAGACAGCTCAGATTGCTAAGGAAAAATGAAAATCCAAGGTGCTAACTTGGGATATGGACAACGAAACTGAGAGTGCGGAGGATGATCATGTAGCCATCTCATGCATGGCATTGATGGGAATACACGATGAGGTAATTTCTGGTAGTAAAGCTGAACTCCTTACTCTTTGTAAAGAAATGCAAGATAAAATAGTAGAGCTTGAATCCACTATAGATGATTATCAAAATGAGAACTTTGAAATGCAACAATCTGAATATGATATGTCTAAAGAGATTGAAAAAATGAAAATTGAAATTGTTGCTCGTGACTCTACTATTGACATTTTGAAAAAGTAAAAGTCAAGTTTTAATGATGAAGCACCTTGTCTCTCTTGCCCGTCCTTGATGAATAATATTAGCATGCTTAAACTTGATTTGATTAAGCTCGAAATTGAAAAAGACTATGTGATTAGAGAGCTTAATGATAAATTCTGCATGTTGGATAATGACTTTAAAAGAAAAATGATTGAATTTGAAAAGAAGGAAGAGGAAAACAAGAGAGCTTTTATAAGTAAATGCACATTGCTTGTGGAAGAAAATAAATTGTTAAAATCTAAAGTTTCTAATCTTGAATTGGACATTAAGAAATTCTCTATGGGAAAACAATTGTTGGATACCATTTTAGAGAATCAATTATATGGCAATAATAGAAGAGAACTTGGATTTGGTTTGAAAAACGTTGAAAAGCCAAAATTCAAGAAATTCCACAATGTACCATCTATTGCATAGAACTTACATGCAAAGTGCTTTACTTGTGATAGTGTAGGCCACACA
This sequence comes from Scilla litardierei, assembly GCA_030789695.1. Taxonomy (NCBI): domain Eukaryota; kingdom Viridiplantae; phylum Streptophyta; class Magnoliopsida; order Asparagales; family Asparagaceae; genus Scilla; species Scilla litardierei. The sequence goes on from CM061131.1 coordinate 43,296,807, forward strand.
TCATATTATTGTAAATTTAGGAACACAAATATCAAGTTTAAACAAGTGTGGGTTCCTAAAATATTATTGGCTAACACTAGTGGACCTTGTTGGATTCCAAGGTCACACTTAACACCTTTTGTGTAGGTAAGGTGGAGATTTGGCGAGTAGCGATAAACTCAGTATCTCATTCTTTCTAGATCCTTCGTCAAACAGCGACGAGAAGGTATAATTTTTATCCCTCTTTGCATTTCATTGCATACCTTCATAGATTGCTTTGTGTGCTTGATTCATTTTTGTTTGTGTGCTTGTATGCATGTTTTTAATGCTTTTATTTCCAAAAAAATTAAAAAAAAAATGAGCTTAAAAGAATACCCTTTATGATTTATCTTAAGTGGTATTGTATGAATGTTCAAATCTATCCCTTGTAGAAGTTAATTCATTATTGTTGTAGCTACACGAACATGTTGTTATCCTTTTAGTAGCCATGACATGTCTCAAAAGTTTCGAATTTGACTTCTACACATACCTTTGCACTTTCACGAAAATAGATTTTTAGTGCTTTTGGAGATTGTTTTGAAGAATAATGGAAAGTGAATGTATGAATGATTAATTTCTGAATTTTCTAAGGGATATGAAGTGTTTGGCCATGAATTAAAATTGAGCACAAAAGAATTGAAAAAAATACATAAACTATATTCGCTCCGTATGAAAAATGGATACACTTCATGGCTAATACACAACCCACGAGTATCCAACTTATGCTAAATGTGTAATCATTAGTGTTGGTGTATATAACTCGTCAAGCAATGCCACCCCACATTTAAAAGTCCTTTTAGGCCATGTTTTGGGGTTCGGTAACTTGAACTCATCTTTGATGAGGTGGGAAAAATCAATCCTAGTGATATTCATGAAAAATTGGAAAATGTGGATTGATTTGGTTGATTTTCTGAAATTGAATCTCCTCTTGTACTTTATTGTCTATATCACTACACTTACACAAAGGTGGAGAAGTCTTGTTATGAAATTCTATGAGCTTGGATTGTTTATTTTTTGGAAGACTCATGCAAATTGCACGCTACATTTAATAATGGTTTATCTTTGCATGAGATATTTTTGGGACTTCATTAGCCAACTTTTGATGATGACAAAGGGGGAGAAAGAAAAAGAGAGATTTGGTGTGTCGGTATTATTATATGTTGAAGGGGGAGCTTGAAAGATTCATAAAGAGGGGGAGCATGAGAGAAGGGGGAGCATGCTTATATTTGCCATACTAATTGTGCATGTTTTGTACTTGCGTGTCTCATTCTAAATCTTCCATACATCATATTGCATTACACCCTTCAACACACTTCAACACACTCATATTCAATATACAAATCTTTCATTGGTTTGTCATCATCAAAAGGGGGAGATTGTTGGACGCAACTATCTAGGAACTTTAGTTTGATGATGACAAACGTGTGCGAACTATATAACGTGTGTGCTAAGTGTGTTTCAGGAATGGCAAAGCGGTAAATTCTCAAAGTGATGACTTAGTCAACCGGTGGAGGAATTGCTATACACAAAGCGATTTGACTTGGTCAATATGGAAGGAGATGTAATCTATTTGGGATTTGGTCAAACCAATTAGAGATTAATTCCAATCTCATATCCAATTTGAATTGCTATCAAATCCCAACTTGATCAAACCATATCTCCTATTTGCGGTACAAAGTGATAAAACAAAATCTCTAACTCCTATTCGAAAGAGGATTCCCCACAACCGCATCACCCTAGCATCTCTCTATAAAACCCATCATCTACAAGGGTAAACAGAGGGGGCAATAAAAAGTTGTTGGCACAAAATTTCCTTCAGCCGAATTCTTATTAGGTTACGCAAGCCGCAACACCAAATTGAAAAGCAAAAATTCCTCAGGCGGCCAGATGTTTATTTGTGTGATCAAAAATCTCTAAGCCAAGAAGCCAAGCAAATCCTATTGGTTGCCGCAAGCATCAAGATCTTCAAGCATCAAGTCCATCAAAAATCAAGGCGGACGGCATATACAAAATCGAAGCCGAGATCATCAAAGAAGAGAGCTCATTGAGTCACGTCCTCATCAAGCTTCTAATAGCCATCATCATCAAGCCCGAGCTCCGTTCGTCGACGTCCTTCATTGCTAAAGCTTCAACGAGGAAAGAAGAAGTCCACGAGAGCGCCACCACCGTCGAGTCGTCATTGCCGTGAGGACAACGTGTCATCGGAGAAGAACTCGTCGCCGCCGTGACCTGATCCCATCGTCATCCTTATTGTTGAAAAGCACGAGACAGTAGTCGGCGCCGTCGAGGAGAAGCACCGCCCGCACGACCGTCGGAGACCATCGCTGCTGCCTCATCGTCGTCGTGGAAGATCGAAGCGCCGTCGAGCTCGCTGACGGAACTGCCGAACGCCACCGTGGAGATTGCCGCTGCTTGAAGCTAGCCGTCGCTGAAGACGTCACCACCGGAGGAGGAGATCACCGTCGCCGTGGAACGAGAAGAGGCCGATGCTGCTGTAGACGGAGACGTCGAAGAAACCACCGCCGCTGAACACTGACGCTTTCCTCCGTGAGTTGTCGCTGCCGTCGTCCACAACGCCAAGTGCTGCTCGAGTCGCCGTCGCTGAAGCAACCGTCGCATCCCTGAGTTGAAGCACGCCGCTCGAAGATCAAAACCCACGGCAACGCTGCATGCGAAAACGAATAGAAGCGAACGGCGCTGACGTGGCAACATCATCAATGGCTGAGATTCATTTCATGCGAGATCACGTGAAGGTTAATGCGAACAAAAACGAGACAGAGCCCACCTGACGTGGCAACTGATTTTAAGGGGATTGCTAGACGCACCGATCGTCTATAATTGAGAATTGAACTGAGATTTCTTTGCACACAGACCAGTGTGCTATTTGCCATCAAGGAGTCGGATTGAGACACCGCTTGCGTCAGATTGGAGCTGACGACGTGCTGACTGACAGAGATGCCTACACAGACACGAACTGAGCATTTCTAAACCCTTAACTCTTTTATTCGTGTCTTAGTGTAACGTTCTCTGTAGGGGAAACTTTACCATCTTTGTGACTATTTTGGGACTTGTCTGGTTGGGGCTGACAAGTGGGACCCAGCTAGTTTGGGACTAGCTGGTAGAAAGCATTACTAGGATTGATAGTGAGAGAAAACACGGTGAGTGGGGGTACTGAGAGCCTGGCGAGTGTAGAGACGTAGAGGGTGCTCTGAGCGTGCTCTAACTTGTGGTTTTGTACCTATTGCGCTATTCAATACTAGTATCTGCTTTGGGGGCTGGAGTAGGTCGTTGGGACGACCGAACCAGGGTAAATCTGCTGTGTACTCTATGTCTACATTTTATTTACTTTGCTGCTGCTATAACTGCGTGAGTTTGTTCGTGGGTTGCACGAATTATTTTATAAGCCTATTCACCCCCCCTCTATGCTAGGATCCAGATCCAACAGGCATTAGTTGCACAGTTCGACCTTGAACTGGTGCAGCTGGATGTCAAGATGGCATTCTTGCATGGAGAGCTCGAAGAGGAGATCTATATGGCTCCGCTCGATGGCTATAGGAGTGATGACGGTCGTGCATGTCGATTGAAGAAGTCATTCTATGGGTTGAAGCAATCACCACGGTAATGGTATACGTGTTTTGAACGTTTTATGACTGATGATCAAGGGTATATTCGCAGTCCCTATGATCATTGCGTGTTATATTGGAAGTTGGTTGACCGGTCCTTTATCTACCGTCTGCTTTATGTCAATGATATGCTTATTGCCTTATATAATAAAGAGGAGATTCAGAGATTGAAGTCTCAATTGAGTTCTGCATTTGAGATGAAGGATCTGGGCGAGGCACGGAGGATTCTTGTGATGGAGATCACAAGAGATCGAAGTGGAGGGACAGTTCATCTTTCACAGAGTCGCTATTTGAAGTCTGTTATACAGAAGTTTGGTTGTGAGAAGATGAAGACTGTAGTTACTCTGCTTGCACCTCACTTCAAGCGCAGTGTCAAGCAGTGCCCGAAGAACGAAGAGGAGAAGAAGCTCATGACGAGCGTACTGTATGCTAATGCGATATGGGCCTTGATGTACGCAATAATATGTACTCGATCCGATCTATCACCTGTAGATAGCATGGTGAGTAGATACATGCACAACCTGGGAAGAGAGCACTGGCGAGCAGTGCAGTGGATCATGTGTTACATCAATGGCACAGTCGACGTCGGACGGACATACAGCCTAAGTGTTCATGGTCCGCACACTGTCGGGTATGTCGACTCCGATTATGCAGGCGACTTGGATGGAAGGCGATCGATGACAGGCTATGTCTTCACCCTGTCAGGTGCTCCAATATGTTGGCAAATTATCCTTTAGTCTATGGTGGCCTTGTCTACTACGGAGGCAGAGTATATGGCATTGACTCAAGCGGTGAAGGAGACGATATGGTTGATGGGTTTGATGGATGATCTGGGAGTCTACCAAGAGAGGTACGATGTCCATTGTGATAGCTAGAGTGCATTGCACTTGGCTAAGAATTAAGTCTTCTATGCTCGTACGAAGCATATCGACGTTCGATTCCACTTTGTCAATGACTATGTAGGAGAAGAAGAAGAAGACATCAACTTATTGAAGATAGGAACAAATGACAACCCGGCGGACATGCTGACGAAAGTTGTATCGGGACTCAAGTTCAAGCATTGTTTGGACTTGCTCAATGTGGTTCCTTAAAGAAGTTGTCGTCTGCCCCAGGAGGGGTGCATTGAGGCTCGGTGGAGCCATTTGAGACTCGAGAGAGTCAGCCAGTCTCAGGACGAGACAACCGTTGTCTGACAAAGCATTTGGTTCTTTGGAACAAAATTGGGGTAACACCATTCGATGCACAACCAAGGTCAGTGAGGGTCGTCTGTTGGACAGAGGCTCGAATCTCGCCAAGGTGGAGATTTGTGGAGAAGTTGGCTCGATCCGACGCGGGAGAAGCAGTTTTATGGTAAACAAGTTATCTTGTGCAGAGGTAACTCGTCTGCGCCTGGATTCGACCTATCTGACTTTGCACAAGTCAGATACAAGGATGCTGGGCAAGTGGCTTCGTCAGCACAGTTGGGTCGTTTGGTCGTCAGTTTGAGTTTGAGGGTAGAACGCTCGGCATTGGGTCGATGGGTTGTAACGCGGTTAGAGTCCGTGTTCAGTTGATCGGTCGTTTGGAGGCTCAAAGGATGAAGGCTCGTACGTGAGGCTCGGCAATTAGGTCGCTCGACACAGAAGGAAAGTCGATCAGTTGATGGGAGCCCTTTGGGATGCGGCCCACTAGGAAGCGGCGATTGGCCTACTAGGTTGTGGCGACATTAATTGCGTAGAGCGGCGATTGGATCGACTGCCGTAATTGTCGAGATCCGTATCCCTTAGGAATTCCTAGCCAATGATGACATCTATTGTAACCTAGGGTTATAAATATGGAGTTTTAGATTAGGGTTTCGTGTGGAACACATTTTGTATCATTTGAAAGAGCCGCCATTGGAGAGAGCCAACTTTGAGAGCTTGTTGTGAGCCTTTGGAGAGATTTGTGTGCTTCTTTTTCGTTGGACGAAGAGAAAATTTGTATTGATTCGCTTCTTTTGTAATAAAGCTCATCGGTGTTCCCCCTTGACCGTCCACGGCCTAAAAACAATCTTGTTTGTGCTCTATTTGTTCGCTACTTATCCTTCGTCCTCGACCCACACGATCTTGAGTTATTCCGCTGCGTCTTGTCTGTGGCGCTGGGCTCCGCGGCACTACATTAGAAGCTACAATGTAAAGAAAAGCTATGAGCTCGGTAAGAACTTTTTTTGGACAATTGGAGCTGAGTTGTTTCTAAAATAGTGTTGTCTTAGTTATAAAATTAGTCGGTGTTGTATTTTAATATCCAATTGTTTCTGTCTATTGTAACTTATGTATATTATTTAAATTATTTAAATGAATATACTATGTTTTAAAAATAGCCGTTAAAAACTAGCCATTGTCATATGGAGTCCTATGAGATGTTTCAACAATAAATACACAACGAATTATCACATACAAAACTAAAAAGGGGTTTTAGCATATATGTCCCTTAAATCTTGCGTATTTTGATATCTGTTCCTCAAATCTTGATATTTGCTCATAAGTCTCTTAAATTTTAAACGTTAACCTTAATAGTCCCTCAATCCGGTTTTCTGTTAAAAAGTTATATTAGTTAATGATTAATTACGTTTAATTCATCATTAAACCCCCAATTAAAACTGAATTAACCCCACCCAGAAAACATTGGGAGGGGGCGGTGCCCCCTCCCCCTCCTCCTCGTCTGAGGCGGAGGGGGATGGGACGCCGTCTCCTCCCCCAAAGCAGCATGGCCCCAGAGCAGCACGGGAGGGGGCGGCGCCCCCTCCCCCCCCAGAGCAGCATGGGAGGGGGCGACGCCCCCTTCCCCCCAGATAGCAGCAAGGGAGGGGGCGGCGCCCCCTCCCCCTCCTCGTCTGAGGAGGACGGGGAGGGGCGCCGCCCCTCCCCCCAGAGCAGCCGAGGAGGGGATGACGTCCCCTCCCCCCAGAGCAGCATGGGAGGGGGCGTCCCCTCCCCCCCTCCCCCCCTCCCCCTCCTCCTCGGATGAGGAGGATGGGGAGCCTCCCCCTCCCCCAGTAGCCTCCCCCTCCTCCTCATGCTGAGGGAGGGGGCGCCTCCCCGAGGAGGGGGGAGGAGGGGGGTCCTCGTCTGAGGAGGAGGGGGAGGGGGCGCCGCCCCCCTCCCCCCCAGAGCAGCACGGGAGGGGGTGACGCCCCCTCCCCCCCAGAGAGCAGCAGGGGAGGGGGCGCCGCCCCCTCCTCCTCCGGCGACGGCGCCGCCATCGCCTCCACCCTAGCGTGGCGTCTAAAACGTCCCCCACGTCGTTAAGTCTAAACTAACGGAATATTCCCATTTTCGTTTAGGTTTTAACAGATAGTTAGTGAGAAGGACTATTAAGATTAAATACTAATTTTTGCTGGACTTGAAGTCAAATACGAAAATTTGAGCGACAGTATCAAAATACGCAACATCTAAGAGACAAATATGCTAAAAATCCAACTAAAAACATATTTCAATGCCCTCGAACACTACCGAGTTTGATGTTGCAGAAATAGTAGTCAATTTCATGGTCAATGAGTTTCTAACAATCCGACGAGCCACCGGATTACGGGGATCGGCGGATGACGATAACTAAAATTTCCCCGTCGTTCAAGAGAGCGGCGACGAGAAAGCGCACTAAAACCAACAAACCTAAAACCAAAGTCAATATGGCGATTATTTTGGACTCCGCCGCCGGCCACGAAATCGCAGCCGAGACCACCGTAACTATCGCCGGTCGTACGCCAAGCTCCACGAATCCCGTCTCCGGAACCGTTGCCCCGCCGGAATCGGCGATGATTTTGCCTCAGAGTTTCTTCCAGATCGACGCCGTCGACCTCGCCCCTCGCCTCCTCGGTAAGTTCATCCGCAGGGACGACGTAATTCTACAAATCACCGAGGTAACCATTTGTGTTTTTGCACAATACACCCGGAATGGGTTTGATGTCTCAAAATAAGATAAAAATGGAGGTTGCTGTGTGCACAAAGTGATGATATCTGAATTCTTGCAGGTGGAGGCTTACAGGCCAAATGACACAGCATGCCACGGTAGATTTGGAATTACTTCGAGGACAGCTCCAGTGGTAAATTCTGATTTTTTTTTAAAAAAAAATTATTAAAAAAATTCTCACCTTCAACTTAATTATTAATCTATAATAATGTTATATAACAATTTGTCAAATTAAATGTGTGTGTCTTGGTCTGGTTATTATTATTCACAAGTCCAGTCTGCGAAAAAATTTAACTTATTTTTCTTATGAGGCGATTAAGCATGTAGGAAGGATGAAAGGTTATCGAAAACTCAACTAATTAGATATATGTGCAAGGTTGCGAATGTAAAAATAATGACTGGATTGCTTGATAGGAGGCAACATGGTCATAAATTATATTTTTCATATTTGTGTGCGTGTTCTGTGCAGAAATAATTTTGAGATGTGTATGAATTATTTCCTGCAGTTGCTAACTTGATATGAAATTTTTTTAGAAGGGCTCGATCTGGATCAAAATTTCATTTCTTGGGCAGTAAGCGGGTGATGAAAGGCAAATTTTTATGTGTTTCTTCTTGCTAGGATCTGGAGTGCGATGACGAGGGGACTGCATTATGGTTGATGGCCTATGCTTTTAGTTCTAAGTAGGAGAACATATACAGAATTGTCTTATTTTTATCATTTATCCACCTAGCTTGAAGTTTTCTATATTGGCCTTTATTATACCAATTTAAAAAGTAGAGACAATGAGTTTTATAATTTACATACACATTCCTCCAAGTAGTTTTCCTTGCACAGTATTCGCACAATAGAAAGAAAAAACGATTTAGAAGGAAAGTAGTGATATATAAATTTTCTACTAGTTAGTTTTGCATGTTCACCATTATACACACATTTATGGCTGAATTTAAGTACATGCAATGCCCATGCAAGCTTTTAAGATATGAATGACAATTGTTAGAATTGCATTTTATCTTTGAATGGATCCACAACAGAATACGGAACATGTTTAAAAACTTGACTTTTAATCTTAGAAGACGTTCAAACACATAGAAAGGAATATCTTGAGGGATTTATATAAAAAAGCGTATCAAACTTAACTATATATATTGTTTGAGAGAAAAGATGGGCTTGCAAACTCACGCATCCTATCTTATTTTATTTCACCAGCTGTGTACATAGTATATCTCACTACCATACTCCCAGCTATAAAAGCATTACTGAAACAAAGCTGAATATATCCTAAAGTATATTCAGTAAACCCTTTTATAGCATTTATAAAAGCAAAATGGATCCCTCCTATAGACAAAACACACAAACTGACAAGACAAATGAACCAAATACAACATTCACTACACATGCACCAGAGAAGAGACAAGAAACCAAAATATGTTTTTTAGTCAAGAAATATAAACTCAGTGCCATTCATAGTCCGAGCTCAATGAGGCAACCCATCTATAGACATAACTCCCACAGTTGAATGAAATCCAGATGTTCATGCAGTAGAATCAATGGTAGCTCCCCCAATCCTCTCAAGTGCCCCTTGCACCTCATTACCAATAGCATCACTTGAATCAGCATCACTGGCATTCTGACCAAGAACTGTTGGTTGATATTCCATAAAGTGTCTCTTTGCAACACCCCTTGGGTCTACATTCCTCAAGAAACGATCATCCACCTTATGAGGCAAATTATTCAGCAAAAAGAAAACACATGAATTAATTCTATGTAAAAAGAATGACGGTTGTTAACTCTTGCTCTAAAAGTTCAAGCATATTTTTCACACCAAACAGTTTATATCAAAGACATGATATATAATTCCCACTCAATCTTGACCGAACTAGAGATGAACTGATTCCCCCATTCTGACCATATAGCCTGCATGTCAGTAAGAATCTATTCAATGTGCAGGTTGAAAACAATGTCCAAATGAACTGCACAAAATTACACTGAACAACTGGTCTCATTATGAAGATTTCACAACACACATGTTAGAGAATGATTTAAACCTTTTTGAATCAACACATTTTTTGTATCAAGCTTGCCCTTTAAAATCAATTATAACATGATTTTAATTTTGAGAGGTACTGGCACTACCTTGATGTTATTATAAGGAAATTTCATTCATCTAAAGATAAAAAAGAAATAAAATGTTTTCACAGTAAAAATCACATCGGCTGTCTGTCCCTATTTTCTAATCTCTCTCCTTTGTTCCCAGAAGCACTAGACAGTAAACTCAACATTGTACCAAATCGTATCACTTGAGACCGTACACGATCTCTTCTATAACCCAAATTCCATTGCATCCTCCCATCCTGCTCATGAACACAATCGGCAACTGCAATATCTGTACCAGAAGTCAGACCTAAAACACTTGGAAACAGGCTGTTTAATTGAGTATGACCAACCCAAAGACCGGTTTAAAATGCACACCCAAGCCCATTGCCGAACACAACTTTGGTACTATAAGATAGGGCGGCAAGGAACCCAAAATTCCTTGCCAAAAAGCGAAAAAAAAAATCTGTCATGACTACTCATCCAATTTGAATATATGTACAACAATACGACCAGTCTGTTCCATAAAAATTCTTTACAAGCAAATAACTTCCAAAGCCCATCCGCCTAATAAAGCCATATTCATCTCATGAAGTGATAAAATACCAACTAGACAAACTTCTTTCCATCCAACTGAACAATGAATGCCGGAAACATGATTAGTTCCTTTAAAAAAAGCTTTCCGGATTTTATCAATTCTATCATCCACCCAATTGGAAGCCTCTAAAATGACATAATATATAACAAAATGCCATAACGGACATAATTAAATAGCAACAACGATACCTTTTCTGGACAAAGAACTCCCCTTCTATCATGCCAATCTTATCAATTAAAGGTTGCCGGTCTTCTCTCTGTAATATGAAGGTCTAAGAGGCATACCTATATAATAAATGTGAGAATGTCCTAACAAGTAATTAAGCCTAGCTGCAACCTTAACTTGTCTAGAATATCATCCTTCAACATCACCATACTCTTATTAAAATTTTTCTTTAGTCCAGATGCCAACTCAAACCCCATACAATAACTATTTAAGAACCATTAACTGGCCATTAACTATAGATATTTGAATGATGTGTATGCAAAAATGACAGTTGGATTGTTTAGTAAACACAATGTTTATCATAAACTGTAATTTTTGATATGCTTTTGTATGCTATGTAAACGATCTATCTTCAGATATGTATATGTGAAACTTATTGCATGCAAATTTGAACTTGGTAGGGAATACATTTAGAAGAGATCGATGTGGAAAGTTAAAACTACATTTTCCTGGGTGTTTGTGTCTTCATCTTGCAAGAATCGGAGTGCTGATAATGAAGGGGTTATAGTCCACTTACAGTCTAAAATACTGATTCTAGCTAGGATAACATATAAATAATTGTTTGTTCTTATCGTTTCACCACATAACTTAACGGAAGTTAGGTTTTCATATCAACTCCCATTACGAAGTCAGTTTTTACCATATTAACGACTAGTAAACCCGTCGAAAAACCGCCAATAGTTAGTTCTACATATACATCCCTCCAAAAAGCACTCTTAGCATAACATATGCATTCAATAAGAATTAAAATTCGAGGGAATAGTTTTCTATAGCTATAATATGTCCTACAGTTCAACTAGATCCATAAACAAGCCGAAGTTTTTACATGTGTTGCGTGTGCTGCAAGATGAGTCCTTTTTATGAATATTCAATTTGATTCTTGATAATGGTTCTATCGCAAAATTGATGGAAATCAAAAGCATTGTATATAGCCATATCCAAGCATCACGTGTCAAAACATCAACCATCAAAGCTTTTGTCATGATCTATTTCATTGGCTTTCTTATTTATTTTCTTGAGCTAAATTAACAGAAGCTTGATCATGTTACTCATTTCCCTGACTTCTTGTTTTATTTGATGTATTATTTGGACTGTATGAAATTTGGTTCAGTTATTAAAACTTGTGGAGTAGATTGTTAGGTTGTATTTATCAGAATATCCTTTTCTTTTAGCAGTCTGGTTTGACTTTTATTGATGGAATGGAACTAGTTTATATTTGAACTAGTTATTTATATGCTTTAATCATTTCTGAAGTCATAAACTTTATGTTTTTCAAAGATTCATGCGTTTGTAGGATTCAATTTCTAGCTTCCAAACATTTCCAAGATGTCTTTTTGTGGTTCTAGTTGAGTCCTTTATGATTGTAGCTGTAACTTTTGTTTGCAATTACTCAATGGGTGATGTATGTAATTTGTGAATGGTTATTTCTATATTCTATACAACACAATTAAGAATCTTCATTAAAGATGTGGATGCCATTTAATGCAGTCTGTGCTGGTAACTTTGTGCACTGTACATGACCCCCCCCCCCCCCCATGTGTCAGAGAATTCCGAAGGGTTTCAATTCATTGTGCTGAAGAGAGATTTTATCTATTATATTCCCTTTTTTTAATATAATTCTATTTTGATTTTTCCTGATGTATAATGACTTGTGATAGTTCGGTCCGGGGGGACATGCATATGTTTACCTGTGTTATGGTCTCCACATGATGCTGAACATTGTGGCAGACAAGGAAGGAGTTGGTGCTGCAGTCTTAGTACGCTCGTGTGCTCCCGTGAGTGGTATGTTCTTATGATTATGTATTATTGATATTTTCTTAATCATATGTAAAATTTTATTTGGTGTTTGACCATCGCTGACTTAATCTGCAATAATTTCTCAATGCTATCTATTGTTTATGTTGGTGATGCAATGATAAAGGAGCGTACTTTTCCAGATGACAATTTCTTATTTCCTTCTGAAACTATATTTTATTTGTGGATGCTAATTTATTAAGTGACATAGCTATATTGGCAACATAGCTATGTGATTTTGGATATTTCAATGTCTTAGTTTTTATTTGTCACGTCTTAACTCATGATAAATGTTTCGTGGTGCTCTTACTTTGCCAGATGACAATTTCTTCTTTCCTTCTGAAACTGTATTTTATTTGTGGACGCTAATTTGTAAAGTAATATAGCTATAGTGGCAACATAGCTATGTGATTTTGGCTATTTCACTGTCTTAATTTTTATTTTTCGTGTCTTACCTCATGATAAATGTTTAGTGGTGCTCTTACATTGCAGTTCCTAAGTCTATTCTCTTTTAATGCATACTAGCAACAAACTAAATTTCATTGCATCATATCTTGATTTCACAAAGTACAAGCGAGCCAGTTACATTTACAAGTTCACCAATTTATTCTCTTTTAGTTTATAGAACAGAAGGATATGCATCCTGTGCATATATGCTATGAAGCTGATATAAAATATCTTTTGTAAATTTGGTGATTTTTTATTGTCTACTATCTATATACTTCATCAATAAATGGACTGATACATTCATTTTTTATAAGGGAAAAAAGCCTTGCTTGTTCAAAACCAAAGTAAAATGCAAATTATGTCAGTTTATGAATTGAATTGTTTAGCATTCAAGGATGTCAATTACTATGGTGATCATACGAGTAACGGCACCAGTGATGCATGTGGTTTTGTTCGGTGTCTTCTAGTTCTTTTTCATCTACATGCTTTATATTTCCAGATGCGCATAGAAGGGGAATTAGTAATGATAAACATGTGTCTTTTCCCAAGGGAAAAATGCACTTTCTCTATTTAGAGATCTACTAAGTTATGTGAGTTTTGGAAAAGGGCAAGCTGAATTTTCCAAATGCATCTAGAACTTCCTAGGGAAGTATAAATTGCAAATATTCATGGCCCTTGTTCTCTTTTAAACCATGCTAATGATCTTATTCCCATGAGTTACATGTGAACTGCAACATGTATTTACAAAATGCCCTTAGATATGGTTTCTTAGAAAATTGTAAGTATAAACAATGAGTGCCAACACTAGTCTTTTGTGTGTTTCCTCCAATGCATGAAGGGTTAATAATTGTAAGTTATGAGTCCTTCATTCTGCATGTATATACATGGTTATTATTTTCGTATTTGTACTGTATTTGATTTGTTTGTATCAGACGTCTACATGGGTATTTTGGTAATTGCATGTGTTAAGGGTCGATAAATATCTCTTAAGGGTTCTTAGGTGGTTAAGGGAGAGAGTGATGACATCTTGACTGTGTTGTTGGTAGTTTAAGGGTTGGCTTTGTGGTTTTGTAGCGGAGGGAATAGATGTGTAAATTTCTTAAGTGATAACAATCCATTCTCTCGAAATCTCTCTTCATGTATTCTTGATATTCTTGCATTCATGTTGTGTGTATGATTCTTGTGTGTATCGGTTGAAATTCCCTCACTCAACCAACAATTGGTATCAGAGTTATGGTAGAGTGAATGACTAGTTGGTAAGGGTGGTGCAAGGTCTTGGAGACCAAAGGGTTGCTTGCAGAATTCCATTGAGCACTTGTCATGCATGGTTGTGTAAGCAGTGCACAAGCAATGGGCTTCAGTTGTAGTGGTGCGCGAGGTGCACATTACGTCGATGGAGGCATGTCAGGATGGGTCCAATAGAAGTTGTAGCGAGGAGGCGGTGGTGGCTATAAACTTACAGTGAGCAGGTGACATGTGCAAACTCCGGCTATATTTACCTTTTTTTCCACAATGCCTGGTCAGTGTTTTGTTGGTGACAAGTTTAACAAGGAGATCCTTAGATGCGGTGGTGCTAAAAAATTGGTCGCAGGCAGCTCGCTTCTTGCGATGGCCATGCTAGAGGTGCTCACAAAGCTTGGTTATGCTTGGCAAGCAAAGTCAGAGCAGATGTCTATCAAGCACATGGTAGGTGTTGCTTCGAGCAAGACCACACAGTGCGGCATGCTTGTCGATGCGAGCAGAGATCGGCAAGTGGTGGTGCGCAGAAACGAGAAGCAAGTGGTGGTGCTTTGGTGAGCACTGGGAGGGACGTGTCGACGATGGAACAAAAAGGATAACAAAAGTATGTAAGGTGTGCTCTGGAGTTGCTGAATTATGCAGGTGCTACTCTAAGGAGTTGCTGGTCACATGTCTCGGAGGTTGATGCCGGTGTAGTGTTGACGGGGTTGTGGTTGATTGAGTCAAGGCCAACATCAAGACTGATAAACAAGTAATTATTGAAGGTTTTGAATTTTGACAAAAGAAGGATTAGCTTTTATTGTTACTGTGAAGAAGGAAGAAACAAGTCATGTGGGCCCTAAATGTGTGATGGAGTCAAAGATGGTGTCTCGGGTGGGAGCAATGTGATGAAAATAAACCAGGATGATTTGATTAGATTGGATAGCATTTAGAGATTTTTTGTGTTTTTATTTCTTTTTTTGAAGGGGGCAGGATGTAGATTAGAAATTGGAAGGATGCAAGAAAGATTCGTTATTAGAATTTGGATAGACAAGTAACAAACATATGTAGATGGCTCTTCCATAAGCATTTGGAGGAAAATATTTCAATTTGGATCTTCTACTTCCGAAAGAATTTGGAAGGAAATTTTTCCGATTCAAATTGGATGATACGGAATTCAAAGTCAAAATTTAATCTGCTCAAGTTGATTTACACTTATTACAGTGCCTAAAGACAAAAATTCAAGTGATTTTAAGCTTTCATACATCAGGTAAACAATTCAGAATCTTTACACGCCGATCTTTGTTGGGGTTTAGACATTTTAGGCCATGTCGTCCATATTATGATATCTTTGTGACGGGAAAAAAAAGTTAAAAATCCTTAGTTATGTTTGGTCTTAGGGGCTCTAAATAAAATAGAACAATTTAAATGAAATGTCTTTTCTTATTTTGATTATCTTATTTTAAAACTCAAGTATGACGGATTTTCTACTAAAACCTTCCAGAAAGTCAGGTCATGAGTCGTTGTTCCAAGGCACATTGTGTTGTTGGGCTCCAAGGAAGGGGCTGTCGCCCCCCGGAATGCCATTGGCCCATGTCGCTGGTTAGGTCGGGAGCTCGAAGGCCCCTGCAGCTGCGCAGGGAGCCAACGAGGCCCTCCTGTGGGTGCCCTATGGGCTCGTGGCCCCAAGTGCTTGTCGAGGGCTCGCGAGGGCCCCAGGTTCTTGTCGGGGGAGCAAAGGCCCTGCGAGGCCCTGCGTGATGAGAACATGGGGCTGCCGTCCCCCGGTTAGGATTTTGGGGTGCCGACGGCCCTCCAGCTGGGGCCGTTGATACCAGACCCCCGACTATGGAGGGTGGTTTTGCTTCAAATCTTGCATTCGTCGTCCTTTTCCGATAGATCGCCTTCAAAGATCACAACTTTTCCTTTGCACTTGTCCAAAGCTTGCTTCTTTCTCCTTCGATCTTTGTCACGGTCTTCATGATGAGCTCTTCTTCTTATATCTAGGGCTTCCATTCATCTCTTTCATTTTTTCCATTAGGGTTTTCATAATCATCTTCATTTGATTTGAGATTCTCTCCTCTATTAAGATCTTCTCATTTATCGAAGAAAACTTCTCTTCCGTTGATCTCTTGAGCACTTCGATCTCGATATCAAGTTTCTACTCCAAAGCTTCGACTTTTCTTGTTGCTGCCAGCGAATCTACGCTCTGATACCAATTTGATAGGAAACTCTAGGGTTTTGGTGGAAGAAATTTAAGGATTTGAAAGAAAGATATGATTTTTATAAATACAAGATAACTTGGACTTAATTCGAGAGGGGGCCATTCTCCTAGCTTTTGATTTGAGATAAAAGCCTAAAATCTCACAAGATCTAAACTATTCTATTCCTAAAACGCTTCTATCTCTCAATATTCTTCTCAAATTCAACATGAGAACATAGCCCTAACCCATCCTCATATATATAATGGACTAATTTGTCCATAATTACAAAAATGCCCCCTAAAACCCAAAATTACAAGCTTGCCACCCACAACCCAATTCTAACATGCAGCCATGCTTGTGAAACCATACTTTGTTCCCATCAGTTAAGGGGCAAGATTGCAAGTCATTTACGCTTACCTTTCTGAATTAAGCACAACATAGTGGACATGGGATGGATGAAAGTATGCTTTAAACTTTAAATGTGTCCAACACATTTTATGTTGAGGTTTCCATTATATTATGCTGTGGTTCCTTACTTCTTCCTGAATATAATATTCTGCTTTTTTTTTCGGCGGCGGCGGGGGGGGGGGGGGGGGGGGGGGGGGGGGGGGGGGTAAAGAAACGAAGTCGCAAAGAATACGAATCGCTCCTCGAACATAAATATTGGAAAAAATTCCAGTTTTTCTAACTGTAGGATTCTTAACTTAAGCTCACTTTCTCTAAATTCAAATCATGCATATTGGTTAAAATTTTGTCCAGTTAGTTTTAGTGATACCTGATGCTGTGTTCTTTCATGTTTGTCAGCTTCCCACATATTTGACAATTCTTTCTTTTTTTATACAGCTTGCATATAACTTTAGTAAATCCAACCAGTTAATACATCTTGCTATATGTAAATTTCATGCTTATTTTCTGTTACATCTCTATCAGGGAATTAGAATTATTTAAGCATTGTATTTAGTTGGCATAAGATACCACCTGAGACAAATCCTGGAACTGAATTGAATTAATGTTTTGTTACTTTTGAAACATGAATTTAAACTTCTGGAATTTTATTTGTTCCAAATCAAGTTCTATGTTTCTTTAAGCTTCTTCTCAAGCTATCTTTTATCTTCAGAGAATCCCAATCAAAGTTGATAAATTGCACTTGCATTTTCTTTACGAAATATGTATACAGCTCCTGTCTTAATAGAAAAAGAAGGAATTATGCTTTATTTCATACCAATGGAAATTGCTCATCCATAAAATTTCATGATTACATACAGGCTTGGAAACTATTCAAGAGCGTCGAGGTCAGAAGACTGGGAAGCCTGTCTTACTTACCGGGCCAGGAAAGGTTTGTACTTTTTGATTAGCTTTATTATGTAAACGTTTAACTTTTCTCAAGTGTTTTGAGTTATAACTAGAATTCAGTGACATCTAGGTTTGGTAGTTTACTGTGTGGCTGTATCAAGAAGGGCAGAGATGTGAATCTCTTTGCATGTCTCGTCGATATTTATGCTGAAAGAAGTGATTGCTTGTGCTTTCTTTTTTGATGCTTCTTTCTGATGAGACAAAATGGACTTTTATGCAGAAGAGCTATGGCAGTGTCCAGGATTTTAGACAAAAAAGGCCTATTATATAGGATAAAAGTATTATACGAGGAACAGTTCACCAGTTTATAAGCTTTCATGTGAGCATATCCGACAAAATGTAGATTATTAGTATCAATTACAGAGCATGCCTGATACAGATGAAACAAGTTTCTGTTTTTTCTCTTGGTTTCTCATCGCTATAGAAATGACTAAGAAAATATTTCTTTTCTGAGGTGAAACACAGTGCGTGATATCGATCAGGACATATTCTTTACTTTGGAAACACTACACATTGACTCTCCATGGAAATAGTGGAACCTTGCCAGTTAGCATATCATAGGACATGACAAAAAGCCTGAATGGACAGTTATGCTCTTATATTTTGGTCATAACCTTTTATGAAGCCCCCATTTGTATCCCATGTTAATAGGGGACAAGTATAACATCTTGGATTTTCCTCCCATCAGAATGGTAACTATATGGAGACGGAGAGAAAGATGATGTTATATGAAGAACAATTGGTATTAGATGACATACATGCTGTCTATTTCTTTAATGGATCCCCCCCACCCCTCGGTTGCATTATCATGGGCTCAACTGTAAAGTGAAGAATTGACGAATTGTTAGGATTAGCCTTTGCTTCAATCCAAAACAAACCATTTGTTTCTTTACATAGCTGCTGTATTGATTCTTATAGCTATAACTTCTCAGCCTTTGCTCCTACTCATTTTTCTAGGTTGGTCAGGCGCTCGGGATCTCTACCGCCTGGTCACACCACCCTCTTTACTCTCCTGGTATTTTATTTTGACTCAATGAAAGCCGTCTGATTTGTAAACTGCTGAAGTTTGTGTAGCATCTGATTTTTCTTTCATTCTCTTCTTCCCTTCTTTTTTGTTAGGTGGGTTGGAGGTTTTAGACGGTCCCGCAACTGAGAAGATCTTGGTTGGTCCGCGCATTGGCATTGAGTATGCTTCGCCTGAGCATGTGAGCGCGCCATGGAGATTCGCCGTTGCTGGCAGTCCCTGGATTAGTGCGCCTAAGAACACTCTCAGGCCTCCCTGAACCGTTGAGGAAACACACAAGTCTTTGAGGCGATTGTATGTAGTTTTGGGCGTACATTGTGATGTGATTGTCTGTATTTTGTGTTTTTGGTGTATCCAGATGCAATGTGAATCTGCTTAGCTTTCAATTGTGTGAATATGGCACTAATTTTGATCTTGAAAGGAGATTCTCTTGATGGGTTCATAAAAAAAAATTGAGAGATCACACAACTATGTAACATTTTTGTACGTTTTACATTCATTCTAATGGCCAAAAAAATATGTATTTTGTGTTTTTTGTGTATCCAGATGCAATGTGAATCTCCTTAGCTTTCAATTGTGTTATATGGCACTAATTGTGTTCTTGAAAGGAGATTCTCTAAGAGAGATTTAATAAAAAAATTGAGAGATCACACAAATATGTTACATTTTTGTACGTCCAAAAAAATATGTATTTTGTGTTTGTTGTGTATCCAGATGCAATGTGAATCTCTTTAGCTTTCAATTGTGTTAATATGGCACTAATTGTGTTCTTGAAAGGTGTTAGAATATAGAAGAAGTAGGCAAATGATATTCACCATAGCCATATATATATATTATAATATGAGAGTTACAAGTCCCTTGGAACCCAAGGGACACCCACTAAGAGTGGGTTTAATGGTGGATGATGGTGGGTGGAGACCAAATGTCTCCCTCATTCATAACACACTCTCTCATCCATCCATTCTTAGTATATGAATTCTTCAGGATCCAATACGCTAATATGGGATGGATAATGTTGGATCCCGAGTTACCGTGTTTGCCTCGTTAAAACCTTAGCTGTGGAAAACCCAGTGGGAAAAACCAGCAGCTTAAGGAAAAAGAGTACAATACACAAGTGACTCCACCTGATCCGTACATGCTTCGGGCTTGTAGGTCTTTCAGCTGTCACATCCCTATACAAGCTTTCTAAAAAATACATCTATGCAATGCTTTAGTAAGCAGCTCAGCTAAATTATTACAAGACTGAATCTGCCGTATTTCAATCTGCTTCTGCTCCAGTAGCTCGTGCGTCCAGAAGAACTTGGGAGAGATGTGCTTCGTCATATCGCCCTTGATGTAACCAGCTTGTAGTTGAGCTATACAAGCTGCATTATCTTCAAATATGTTTTGTTCAAGGTCGTTCGTCTTCAGGCCGGTCTTCACTAGAATGTGATGAATGACTGAACGAAGCCAGACACGTTCTCTGCTAGCTTCGTGGATCGCCAGGAGCTCTGAGTGGTTGGATGAGACTGCTGTGGTGGTCTGCTTCACAGATTTCCAGGAGATGATCGTACCACCGAAGGTGAACACAAAACAAGTCTGTGATTTCTCGGTGTATGGATCAGACCTGTAACATGCATATGCATAACCAATCAAAGTTGAAGATCCACCTTTCGGGAAGTATAATCTCAGGTCAACTGACCCTTGGAGATAACGCAGAAGCAGCTTTTCTCCGTTCCAGTGGCGATTTGTGGGCGCTGAACTGTATCTGGCTAGTAGGTTGACTGCGAACGCTATGTTGGGACGCGTGCAGTTTGCCAGATATAGTAGTGCTCAAATGACACTAAGGTAAGGTACTTCGGACCTAATGTTTCCTCCCCCTCTTCCAGCCACCGGAAAGAGTCTTTATGTACATCCAAAGATCTAATGACCATTGGTGCACTTAGAGGATGGTACTTATCCATATGAAATTTTTTAAGTAATTTCATTATGTATGTGGTTTGGTGTAACAGGATTCCTCCGCCGAGGTTTTCTATCTGTAAGCCAAGACTATATTTAGTCTTGCCTAGGTCTTTTATTTCAAACGTTAGTTTGATGCTTGCAGATGTATCATCAATCTCTGCAGGAGATCCGATGAGGTTTAAGTCGTCTACTTAGACAGCTATTAATATGAATCATGTTCTCGTGGTTAAAATACACGGGCAGACTTCATTATTGGTGAAAACTTGTTGAACAAGGAATTCACTCAGTCTGTTATACCACATTTTTACAAATTGTTTAAGATCATATAATGATCTTTGAAGCTTAACAGAATAGATGCCCCGAGGTCTATCTTTTATTTCTGTCGGTATTTTGAAACCATCTGGAAGTTTCATATAGATATCTTTATCTATATCGCTATATAGATATGCAGTCACAACGTCCATGAGCTGCATTTCTATGCCTTTCATTGAAGTTAAGCTTATTATCAATCGGAATGTGATCGTATGCATAACCGGGGAATATGTATATTCATAATCCATCCCCGGTCGTTGGGAAAATCCCTGAGCTACAAGCTGTGCTTTGTAGCGTATGACCTGATTATTCTCATTTATTTTCCTTATGAATACCCACTTGTAACCCACAGGTTTTACACCTTTTGGTGTTTGGACTACTGGTCCAAAGACTTTGCGTTTCAAGAGTGAGTCCAGCTCTACTCCTATTGATTCGTTCCACTTTGGCCAATCATCTATGCGTTTGTATTCAGCTAGAGATAGTGGATCGATATCATCGTCGCATTGAGCGATGTGAATAGCAATATCGAACGCGAAGTCGACGACGACAACAGTGCTTTTTCTGTCCAGTACCTCCCCAGTACGTACGAAATTTAATGATATTTCTCCTGTAATGTCCTCTTCGGGGGAATGATGGAAGGGAGATGCTACTGGTCTGAGCTCAGCATCCTGTGGTCGGATATTCTTTATTTCTCCAGGTATTTTTCTCTTGCGAGAAAATTTATCCTTGGAGCCAGGCGGTCGTACTCTTTTTATTTGAGGTACGGCTGATTCTGCTACCGGTGGATTGCACCCATCTTTGGGGATGTCAATCCTCGCTGGCGTATTGGCAGAGGGGACGTGTGATCTGATAATCTTCTGGTTATCAGTAAATTTGTCTGGTAGTAAATGTACTGTGTTCTGAATGTGAAAGATCTTTAGGATCTCATCTTCACACAGATTAGTACGCGGATCATAATGAGACAAAGACTTAGTGTCCCAAGAAATGGTCTCTGAAGCTTCAGGCTTTTTGTTTTGTGAGCCTAGTATGGGAAAATTATTTTCGTCAAACTCACAATCTTCAAGACGAGCCTTAAACCCGTCGACCATCAAGGGCTCAAGGTATCTAATAATATAGGGTGAATCATACCCAATGTAGATACCAAGACGGAGTCGAGGACCCATTTTAGTCCTCTGTGGGGTGCAATGGGAACATAGAATGCACAAGCGAATACTCTGAAGTGAGAAATATTGGAAAGTATACCATATACAAGCTATATCTGCGATAAAATATGACCACTATAGGGTCGTATTCTGATAAGCGAAGCGGCATGCAAAATGGCATGTCCCCATGCATCCATAGTGCTTTACCTGATCCTTCTATTATATTATATAGTCCCGAAATAGTAGTGACGGGACCATTATAAATTAATGATGCTATTAAAATAGCATCTATCACGAAGGATCCTGTGCGTGGAGGCACTATCTACTAGGCATTCACACTTCATTTCTAAAAAAGAATGTAAAAACTTTTATGAAAAGTAAAACTACATTCGATTCATAATTAAGATAAAGAAGGACATGATTGAAGATACATCAAAACATTAATGATAAAGGTTGAAAAGATGACTAAATTTTCTTTAGTCAAGGAGATCGTCATTCTTGAAATCCTCGGCGCTGTATCGAGTTGATGGCTGTATATCCACCAGATTTGTTTCGGCGGAAGGCTTCAGGCTTGCCATATACAAATCTTGGAGGTGGCATGGAGTACGACAAACCCTGGACTAATGTTCAGTCATGCCACATCTGTGGCATTTGTCTTCTCAGTTTTTCTTGGGAGCAGCCGTCTGGTCAGAGGTATTCCTCTTCCACGTATTGTTTTTCTTCCCCTCAATGTTGTTGTTCTGGAGAGGAGCTATGGTCCCCTTCTTCGCAGCTTTCCCCTTGTTTGATCTGCCTTTCTTCTTGTTCTTCATCTTCTGAGAAGAAACTGTGTGAGTTTCAGGGAGGGGAGCAGAGCTAGCAGGGCGTAGGTTATGAGTGGCCAATAGGAGGTCTCTGTTCTGCTCTGCCATAAGAAGGCAGGAGAGTAAATCAGCGTACCTCGTGAACTTGCATTCACGATACTGTTGCATGAGAATAGCATCCTTCTCATAGAAAGATGTATATGTTTTCTCAAGCATGCTGGTTTCCAAGACTTGTTCACCACACAACTTCAGGTGTGAGGTGATGTTATGGAGAGATGAGTTATACTCAGCTACGGACTTGAAGTCCTGAATTCGAAGATTTTTCCACTCATAACGTGCACGAGGGAGGATAACATCTTTCTGATGTTTGTATCTGTCCTTAAGTGCTGTTCACAGTTCAGGAGGGTCTTCCACTGTTAGATATTCGGCATTTAGGGTTCGATCAACATGTCTCCTGATATAGATAATGGCTTTCGCCTTCCTATATTGGAGACTCTATCAGTAGAAGTCACTTCATCAGTTGTCACAACAGTAGCTAGAGCTTGAATTGTGTGACTTATGACCTATGAGTGTAACGGCTGGTTTTTGTATGATGAATATTATTTATATATATATGCGATCGTTCGTCTTCTTTCTTTACCTCTCCGCGCTCATATCTTAGTATAGGTTCACTTTTGGAACTTATTGGAATCATTCCGAAGCTTCCCGCTTCAATTTGCGACTTCCTGTGCAAATTAGCCGGTTCGCGTTGAGGAACCGACCGACTAGATGTCCATCTAGTCGGTCAACAACTCCTCATGGACCGACTAGTTTCCGTCAGGCTTTTTCCTTGAGTTACTGTTTACGCTTAGTCGGTCTAAGTTCAACCACCGACCGACTAGTTATCGAACTAGTCGGTCAACACTTCTTCGCAGACCGACTAAGTACAGAGATCATTTTTCGCACCAGGTTACTGTTTACCGTTAGTCGGTCAAAGAACGAAAACCGACCGACTAGTTGACGAACTAGTCGGTTAGGTATCCTTCTCTGACCGACTAACCTTCAAAATATCTTGTTGACCATTTTCACCCTTTAGTCGGTCTATGAACACTGGCCGACCGACTAGGTTGCAAACTAGTCGGTCGACGAGCCTTCACAGACCGACTAACTCTATAAATTCTACAACAACCCTGTTCACGGTTTGGGTTTTAGTCGGTCACAGTTATACGACCGACCGACTAGTTCCCAAACTAGTCGGTCGACCGCCCTTCTCTGACCGACTAGTTGACCCCGAAACCCTAATTTCTGTGCTAGCCGCCGTTTCATTTTCTTATTTAAACGGGGCTTTCTCTTTCATTTCTCCTGATTATTTTCAGTCTCCCTCTTCCCCAAACCTATTCCCCTACATCTCACGTCCTCCCCTTTGCTCCATCCTTGCGTCCTCCACCTTCCCCAAAACTCTCCCTTCTCTCTCATTTCTCCCTTTTGCCCTAGCTTGAAGTTCCCATTTCAAATCCAGCAGCAACAACACCGGGAGACGTTGGGATCTTCACCATCACCGGCGATCAACTTTCCTCGCTGCGCTAACCGCGGCCTAGGAATTTCCGGACAACGTAAAGCTTCCAGATTTGACGCCGGATCTTCGTGCAATCGTCAATTTCAGGTTGGTGCCCTAAATTCGTAGTAACCCCCACAATAGATGATCAAACCCTAATTAAAATCAGCAACCTAATCAAACTAAATTTATTTCCCGCTGATCTTTAAAACGTTGTGCAAACCGTAGAAATCGACGAATGGACATTATGCATGTGCACATAGGATAAATCGTCGATTAGGTTAATTACATTAAAAATATGATTTTTGATTGAATAGGATAGTCCCAATGACCTAGACACAACCCTAATAGGGATTAATAAATCGTGATCTGACACCGTCGCTGTGTCACGATTTTCAGACACTTTTCCACCAACGAGACGTTTGGACGAGTCGTGCCAGGGAGACGACGCACTCGCCACCACAGGCAAGTGTATCACTTGCGTTCTTGGCCATGTTCAGGCCTCCATCTTGTTAGGATTGTTATTTTAGAAACTTGAGAACCGGACGTGAAATGATAGCGTCCGGGACGCCTTTGATGGCTCAGATTTGACAACGAAATCTGAGTCCAACAACAACAAATTTCTGCAATCATAGGATTGACATGCGTGTGCGTGAGTTGTGGACACCCTAGTACAACCCCTCCCGTTTTGTCGTGTCTTGTTCCTTTCCGTCTGCACAGCCCGCTGGGCAATAGGGCACTCGCCAAGCCAGAGCGAGTGATCCCTTGTACTAGTTCACAGCCCGATGGGCAATTGGGCACCTGTCAAGCTAGAGCAGGTGATCCCATGTACCGATACACAGCTCAGAGAGCAATTGGGCACTTGTCAAGCTAGAGCAAGTGATCCCATGTCTTGTCACGATTCTTGGGGTTATGGGGTAGGGTTGAGCGTGCAAGCGGCAAGAGGGACTGATCCCCCTCGAACCGAACAGGCGTGAACCCTTTCGTGTCTTGTCTTGTCTTGTCTTGTCTGGCTTCCGTGTTCCGTCTTGTCTTGACACCTGTAGGCTAGTCCCGTAGTCCGTAGCACTCGCTATGACTACTACTTGTCTTGTTTACTTTCCTGTTGTGTTTCTTTCTGTTGTTAAAACCTCAGCATGTTAATCAACCAGTAAAACGTTGTAAGTAAATGGTACACTTGTAGCTTGGTCTAATCTTTTCTTGTAGACCTTGCCTGACGTACAGTTCCTTCTTTTGGTGCTGTACGTCAGGGATTGAGCCAGAGTACGTGGAGGAGACTGACCTGCCAGCCGACGTGGAGCCAGAGAGCGTCGATCCCGAGTACGACCCTGAGGAGGATCAGAGCTAGAGACTTCTAGTTGCAGTTTCCAGAGACGTTATTTATTTTGTTGGGTGCGTAGCACCTTTATGTTTCTTTGTCTAGGTTGGGTGCTTGCACCATTAGATTTACTTTTCTGCTATTGTAGCCCTTCGGGCGTTGAGACTTGGTACTCTTGATATGTTGGAATAAAATGTGATGTTCTTTTCTTTCTTCTACTTTTATTGTTCTGTACTAACATGCAGGGACCTGTACCTTTGCCTTGGTTTCACACAGACGCTTATTGGGTCAGGGCTTCGTAGCCCTGGCCTAAGCGGGCCTAGTCACGCTTCGCCTCTGCTGTTTTGGGAAGCGGGGCGTGACAGGTTTTAGTGGTGGCCCATGCAGGTCCACGTCCCAATCTTTCTGCAAGTACAGAACAGTAAGAGTAAGGACAATCACGTTTGATATTCAAACATTGTACGAGTCTAACCTTCGTCTTTCTGTCAATAGGATGGCCGTACGACGCGTTAGTAGATCAGGAAACTTAGGCGATGGAGTTCCGGAGGACCAGGGCGGAGAGTTCCATCAGTTCCTGGGTGTGATGAAGGAGATGCTGGATGTTCAGCATCAGCTGGTTCAACAGTCTCAGCGTGCTGCCCAGGCTCCACCTGCTGCACCACCACCACCTCTGCCAGCCCCACGAGCTGTTCCAGGAGTGAAGCAGTTCAACGAGCTGCAGCCAAAGACCTTCTCTGGGAAGGAAGGACCTCTGGGTGCCGATGAGTGGATCCAGAGCACGAAGGAGAAGTTAGTTGCTGCTAAGATTCCTGACGACACCCGAGTGGAGATAGCGAAGATGCAGCTGACGGAGAATGCGAGGAACTGGTGGCGCCTTGAGGAGAGGCGTCTGGAGAAACCAGTGGAGTGGAGGACCTTCAGATCGATGTTTAAGGACAAATATTTCACCAAGTCTGGTAGGAGGGAGCTGCTGAGCAAGTTTATAGATCTGAAGCAGGGGGATATGACTGTTGAGGAATATGAAGCCGAGTTTGAGATGCTGAGCCGTTTTGCCCCGCACATAGTGAAGAAGGAGGAGAAGCGAGTTGATCGCTTTCGTCAGGGACTGCGTCCGAAGATTCAGGCTTCGATGTCTTCAGCGAGTTTCTCGACTATGAGGGAGGTGCTTGATGCGGCGAAGAATCATGAGCTCATAGCTCTTCTGCCTGACCCTCCAGTTGATAAGGGGAAGCGTACCATGGAGCAATACCGGCCACCTGCTAGGCCGGTGATGAGGCCAGTTCAGACTGTGCCATTTAAGAGGCCTGGAGCACCAGTGAAGCAGCAGAGCAAGGGTCCATGCCATTTCTGCGCCAAGCCCGGACATGTTCAGACCAACTGTCGGAGGAAGCTGGGACTGTGCCTACTTTGTGGAGATGCTTCGCATGCTGCGAAGGACTGTCCTAGAGCCCGCACTGCTGTTGTTGGAGCGCCAGCACCGTTACAGATGAGGGCACCTGCTCCGGTTCAGAGGGGACCTGCCGTTCGTGGACCACCCTTGGTGCCACAGAGGCAGCTATACCAGCGAGCAGTGCAGCCTCCGAGGCCGGTCTATACTATGACTGCTATAGAGACCGAGGAGCTGGATGGAGTGATTGCAGGTAATATCTTGACCTAGTCTTTTCATTTCATAATTATATTGTATTGCTAGTCTAGTTAGTGTTGTCTGTTTGTTTGATTGTTAGAGTAGTGTTTGACCTTAGACCCCTTGATTTCTTAGGCACCATTCTTGTGTTCTCCTACCCCGCTTTGGCTTTGTTTGACTCCGGTGCATCTATGTGCATCTTATCCCGGAGGTTTATAACGAAGCACTCCATTCCTACTCATACACTTCCTAAGTGTTGGGACATCACTACTGGGAACGGAGTGGTGACGGTGAATCTGGGATGTCGGTCGATTCCTTTAGTGGTTAGTGGACACGAGCTATATGCAGATTTTATCGTCCACGATCTGCCACATTTCGATGTCGTCCTTGGCATCGATTGCCTGGGAGATTTCCACGCTTCGATCGATTGTCACAGCAAGAGAGTGGTTTTCCGGATTCCAGGTCATCCGGAGTTCGAGTTCCGAAGCCGAGATGAGTCGCTTGGGCCCATCAGATTTCGGGCCAAGCCGGAGGTGCCGGTGATCGCAGCATTGCAGATGGGGATGGAGATTGACCGACCAGCGGTTGTCAAAGACTTTGACGACGTCTTTCCGGAGGATATCTCGGGTCTGCCACCCGACAGAGCTTTGGAGTTCGGCATCGACCTGATGCCGGGTGCGCAGCCGATATCGAAGGCACCGTATCGGATGGCTCCCGCGGAGCTTGAGGAGCTGCGGAAGCAGTTGGATGAGTTGTTGCAGAAGAGTTTCATCCACCCTAGTGTGTCACCGTGGGGTGCACCTGTATTGCTCGTGAAGAAGAAGGATGGGTCCCGCAGGATGTGCGTAGATTATCGAGGATTGAATGCTGTCACCGTGAAGAACAAGTATCCGCTGCCGCGCATCGACGACATATTTGATCAGCTGGGAGGTTCGAGAGTTTTCTCGAAGTTGGACTTGAGGAGCGGTTACCATCAGTTAAAGGTAAAGCAGGATGACGTCCCGAAGACAACTTTCCGGACGAAGTACAGGCACTATGAGTTTGTGGTGATGCCATTCGGCGTGACCAATGCTCCCGTTGTGTTCATGAATCTTATGAACTTGATTTTCTACGACTTCCTGGATAAGTTTTTCGTTATTTTCATTGACGACATTCTTATTTACTCGAAGTCGGAGGAGGAGCACAGCTGTCATCTGAGGATAGTGTTGGAGACGCTGAGGCGACACAAGCTGTATGCCAAGTATAGCAAGTACGAGTTCTGGCTGGACAGAGTCGCGTTTTTGGGACACGTGGTGTCTGGTGATGGCATATTTGTGGATCCAGAGAAGGTCAGAGCAGTCAGAGATTGGCCGACTCCGCAGTCAGCGTCCGACATCAGGAGTTTTCTTGGTCTAGCAGGCTATTATCGGTGGTTCATCAAAGATTTCTCGAGGATTGCGGAGCCGATGACGAAGCTGACAAGGAAGGATGAGGAGTTTCTGTGGTCTGATGCTTGTGAGGAGGCTTTCAGTATCTTGAAGGCGAGGTTGACCACGGCACCAGTTTTGACGGTACCGGATCGGAGCGGAGGCTTTGAAGTTTATTGTGATGCATCGGGGAAGGGCCTGGGATGTGTTCTGCATCAACATGGCCACGTGGTCGCGTATGCTTCTCGTCAATTGAGGACTCATGAGAAGAATTACCCGACGCACGATCTGGAGTTGGCAGTTGTGATCTTTGTGCTGAAGATTTGGAGGCATTTCTTGCTGGTGAGTGTGGGAAGATTTTTACAGATCATAAGAGCTTGAAGTACATATTCACACAGAAGGAGCTCAACATGCATCAGAGACGATGGTTGGAGCTCATGGCTGACTACGAGATAGATTTGCAGTATCATCCGGGGAAGGTGAACGTTGTGCCGGACGCTTTGGGTAGACTCCCCACTGCTATGATGCTTACTGCTGACTGGAGGATTCAGCAGGAGCTGAAGGAGATGGATTTGGAGGTTGTCCTACCTGGTGTGGTTCATACTTTCATGAATTTGCAGATTCAGTCCACGATCGTGGATCGGATCAAGGCAGCACAGGCGGGAGATCCGAAGTTGTAGAGGATCAGGAGACAGGTTGAAGCTGGGCTGCGAGCAGAGTTCGTGATTCATGAGGATGGTTCGCTGCGGTACGGCAGCAGACTCTGCGTACCTGCGGGAGATGTTCGGGAGGAGCTTTTGAGCGAGGCTCATAGCTCGCCTTATTCTATACATCCTGGTGGCACCAAGATGTATAAGGATCTTCGATTGAATTACTGGTGGATTGGCATGAAGAGGAGTGTGGCACGGAGCGTTGCCAAGTGTTTGGTATGCCAACAGGTGAAGGCCGAGCACCATCGTACTGCTGGTTTGTTGCAACCGCTTCCTATTCCAGAGTGGAAGTGGCAACATATTACGATGGATTTCGTGACTGGTTTACCTCGGACCCCGAGGTAGAACGACGCAGTCTGGGTGATCGTGGATCGGTTGACCAAGTCTGTGCATTTCATTCCTTTTTGAGTAGGCCACTCTACGGAAGCCTTGGCGAGGAAATATCTTGAGGTAAAATTTCGTTTCTACTTCTCTTTAATTTTCCTTCTTGATTAGTTGTGACGTAGGCCGTGTACGTGCAAGAGATTGTACGCTTACACGGGGTCCCCGTGAGCATCGTGTCTGACAGAGATACGAGGTTCACATCTCATTTCTGGAGAAGTCTGCAGGAGCATTTGGGTACGAGTCTGAGTTTCAGCACGGCGTACCACCCGCAGACCGACGGCCAGTCCGAGAGGACTATACAGATTCTGGAGGATATGCTGCAAGCTTGCACGCTCGACTGGAAGGGATCTTGGGAGGACCATCTCCATTTGGTGGAGTTTTCTTATAACAATAGCTACCAGGCGAGCATTGGCATGGCGCCGTTTGCTGCCTTATATGGGAGAAAATGTCGATCGCCACTGAGCTGGGATGACGTTGGAGATCGGGAGCTGTTGGGTCCAGAGATGATTGTTGAAGCTGTGGATGTCGTGAGAGACATCAGGGAGAAGCTCAGAGTTGCGCAGGATCTCTTTAAGCATTGGGCTGATGCCAAGAGGAGACCGTTGGAGTTTCAGCCTGGAGATCACGTTTTCTTGAAGATTTCTCTGAATCGCGGAGTTATTCGTTTTGGGAAGAAAGGGAAGCTGAGCCCGAGGTTTATTGGACCTTTTGATGTGCTGGAACGTGTGGGAGCAGTGGCCTACCGCCTTGCTCTGCCACCATCCTTGGTGGGGGTTCACGACGTATTCCACGTATCACAGTTACGTCGGTACGTCAGTGATCCATCGCACACGGTGGATTTCTCGGAGATCACGGTCCGTCCGGACCTGACCTACGACCAGCAGCCCGTGCAGGTTTTGGACCGTCGACAGAGGCAGTTGAGGAATAAGGTAGTCGACCTGGTGAGAGTGATGTGGCGTCACGGATCGCCTGGAGAGTCCACGTGGGAGAGAGAGGATGAGATGAGAGAGCGTTACCCTCACCTATTCTGAAAGAAATTCCGAGGGCGGAATTTTCTTAAGGTGGGTAGGATGTAACGGCTGGTTTTTGTATGATGAATATTATATATATATATGCGATCGTTCGTCTTCTTTCTTTACCTCTCCGTGCTCATATCTTAGTATAGGTTCACTTTTGGAACTTATTGGAATCATTCCGAAGCTTCCCGCTTCAATTTGCGACTTCCTGTGCAAATTAGCCGGTTCTCGTTGAGGAACCAACAGACTAGATGTCCATCTAGTCGGTCAACAACTCCTCATGGACCGACTAGTTTCCGTCAGGCTTTTTCCTTGAGTTACTGTTTACGCTTAGTCGGTCTAAGTTCAACCACCGACCGACTAGTTATCGAACTAGTCGGTCAACATTTCTTCGCAGACCGACTAAGTACTGTGATCATTTTCGCACCAGGTTACTGTTTATCGTTAGTCGGTCAAAGAACGAAAACTGACCGACTAGTTGACGAACTAGTCGGTTAGGTATCCTTCTATGACCGACTAACCTTCAAAATATCTTGTTGACCATTTTCACCCTTTAGTCGGTCTATGAACACTGGCCGACCGACTAGGTTGCAAACTAGTCGGTCGACGAGCCTTCACAGACCGACTAACTCTATAAATTCTACAACAACCCTGTTCACGGTTTGGGTTTTAGTCGGTCACAGTTATACGACCGACCGACTAGTTCCCAAACTAGTCGGTCGACCGCCCTTCTCTGACCGACTAGTTGACCCCGAAACCCTAATTTCTGTGCTAGCCGCCGTTTCATTTTCTTATTTAAACGGGGCTTTCTCTTTCATTTCTCCTGATTATTTTCAGTCTCCCTCTTCCCTAAACCTATTCCCCTACATCTCACGTCCTCCCCTTTGCTCCATCCTTGCGTCCTCCACCTTCCCCAAAACTCTCCCTTCTCTCTCATTTCTCCCTTTTGCCCTAGCTTGAAGTTCCCATTTCAAATCCAGCAGCAACAACACCGGGAGACGCTGGGATCTTCACCATCACCGGCGATCAACTTTCCTCGCTGCGCTAACCGCGGCCTAGGAATTTCCGGACAACGTAAAGCTTCCAGATTTGACGCCGGATCTTCGTGCAATCGTCAATTTCAGGTTGGTGCCCTAAATTCGTAGTAACCCCCACAATAGATGATCAAACCCTAATTAAAATCAGCAACCTAATCAAACTAAATTTATTTCCCGCTGATCTTTAAAACGTTGTGCAAACCGTAGAAATCGACGAATGGACATTATGCATGTGCACATAGGATAGATCGTCGATTAGGTTAATTACATTAAAAATATGATTTTTGATTGAATAGGATAGTCCCGATGACCTAGACACAACCCTAATAGGGATTAATAAATCGTGATCTGATACCGTCGCTGTGTCACGATTTTCAGACACTTTTCCACCAACGAGACGTTTGGACGAGTCGTGCCAGGGAGACGACGCACTCGCCACCACAGGCAAGTGTATCACTTGCGTTCTTGGCCATGTTCAGGCCTCCATCTTGTTAGGATTGTTATTTTAGAAACTTGAGAACCGGACGTGAAATGATAGCGTCCGGGACGCCTTTGATGGCTCAGATTTGACAACGAAATCTGAGTCCAACAACAACAAATTTCTGCAATCATAGGATTGACATGCGTGTGCGTGAGTTGTGGACACCCTAGTACAACCCCTCCCGTTTTGTCGTGTCTTGTTCCTTTCCGTCTGCACAGCCCGCTGGGCAATAGGGCACTCGCCAAGCCAGAGCGAGTGATCCCTTGTACTAGTTCACAGCCCGATGGGCAATTGGGCACCTGTCAAGCTAGAGCAGGTGATCCCATGTACCGATACACAGCTCAGAGAGCAATTGGGCACTTGTCAAGCTAGAGCAAGTGATCCCATGTCTTGTCACGATTCTTGGGGTTATGGGGTAGGGTTGAGCGTGCAAGCGGTAAGAGGGACTGATCCCCCTCGAACCGAACAGGCGTGAACCCTTTCGTGTCGTGTCGTGTCTTGTCTTGTCTGGCTTCCGTGTTCTGTCTTGTCTTGACACCTGTAGGCTAGTCCCGTAGTCCGTAGCACTCGTTACGACTACTACTTGTCTTGTTTACTTTCCTGTTGTGTTTCTTTCTGTTGTTAAAACATCAGCATGTTAATCAACCAGTAAAACGTTGTAAGTAAATGGTACACTTGTAGCTTGGTCTAATCTTTTCTTGTAGACCTTGCCTGACGTACAGTTCCTTCTTTTGGTGCTGTACGTCAGGGATTGAGCCAGAGTACGTGGAGGAGACTGATCTGCCAGCCGACATGGAGCCGGAGAGCGTCGATCCCGAGTACGACCCTGAGGAGGATCAGAGCTAGAGACTTCTAGTTGCAGTTCCAGAGACGTTATTTATTTTGTTGGGTGCGTAGCACCTTTATGTTTCTTTGTCTAGGTTGGGTGCTTGCACCTTTAGATTTACTTTTCTGCTATTGTAGCCCTTCGGGCGTTGAGACTTGGTACTCTTGATATGTTGGAATAAAATGTGATGTTCTTTTCTTTCTTCTACTTTTATTGTTCTGTACTAACATGCAGGGACCTGTACCTTTGCCTTGGTTTCACACAGACGCTTATTGGGTCAGGGCTTCGTAGCCCTGGCCTTAGCGTGCCTAGTCACGCTTCGCCTCCGCTGTTTTGGGAAGCGGGGCGTGACAATGAGCGCAGATGGAATTTCAGGTCCAGCTGCCAGCTTAAATAATGTTTTTCAGCCGCATCGAGAACATCAACATCGACGCTCGCAATCTTTCACATTTATCTAAGCATGGAATAAGAATGAATTAATTATTTTTTAAAAAATAAGACATGCATAGTAGTAAAACTAAACTAGTTGTGGGGATCGGCCGGTCACTACTAAAAATAATAAAAGTCCAAAGTCTCTTATACATTTATAAGTTCGAGAAAATTAAAATTAAAATTTGGAAAGCCTTGGGGGTCCCATCATTAGCAATTTTCCTCCGTCTTCAAGAGAAGTATCTCTGGGCTTTGGCTTTTACATTTAGATCCTCACTACATTTTCACTCAAAAGGAGAAAAAATGCGAGGAAAATAAATAGTGGTGACTAATAACGACCGATCTAAAAACCACAACATAGTTTTACCAACATTCCAGGCAGTTTATATAAGTATGCAACATCACATGCATACACAATATATTTTATTCAACATCACAAGCAATTTTATTGGATAAATATATTAAATTTACGTTTAATATTTACTTGGACAACGGGGAAACATCATTACCCGTTAGGTTAGGTAACTAATTTAATGACAGAGCGATCTCAGGATCCTTGTAATTATTAAAACGTAAATTAATATTAATTTTAATCCAATTAAAAAAATAAAGTGATTAATAGTGAATTACACATCGAATTAAGTAACAAATTTATTACTTGCCCCAAATACCCTGAGAGGAGTTAATCAGACTCAATATTCTCACCCAGAATTTCCCTGATTTTTCTGGATTTTACCAGAATTTTTTCGGTTTTTTTTTCAGATTTTCGGGGTTGAATAAGGTTTTTCAGAAATATATATTAATTTGGCCTGCAGGGCAGAGGCCCGCGGGCTGGCTCCGGGCTACGGGTCCGTTAGCAAAAAAATACCCATTTTCTATTATCAATTTTGTTAATTATTGGTCTTCTGGCCCATCCGGTGAGGCACATGCCGCTTCTCCCACTTACCCTAATTAGGGTTTTAAGTGTGGAAGGGTGTTTGGGAAGGGGTAAGCCATCAGGAAACCAAAAGACCATCCTGTTTTTCATGTTCTCCTTTGAAACGCGACCGGAGGGAGGGGGGCTGGAACATCGCCCCCTCCCCTTTTGATTTCGGCAGGGGGCCATAACTGTGCCCCTCTTCTACTTATTATCACGACAGGGGACAGCGCCCCCCCATTTCAATTTATAATCGTGGCGAGGGGGGGAGGGAACAGCGCCCCCCTTCCTCTGCCGCCCCGACAGGGTGGCGGCGATCCGTTGGAGGTAGGCCCCCTCCCACCGACAGGGGGGCGACGATCCGGGGCACCCCCCACCCCGACAGGGGGGGATTAGGGGCGGTGCCCCCCTCGACAGGGGGATTAGCTGCGGTGCCCACGGTGCCCCCCTCGACAGGGAGGCACGCAGCCCCCCTCGACAGGGAGGCACGCATGGAGGCTTGGTGGCGATGACACATGAGGCCCAACCGGAGGTCCCTCCGTCAGGGAGGAGATGGCCGTGGTGATTCGAATCGAAGGTGATCCGACGGCGAATCAAAGGCGAATTCGAATCAGAAAAACCCCGCATGCTTGGAGACATTCAGTTCATGGCCACAGTAATTTTCCTTGATGTAATTACAAAGGAGCAAGGAGTTTTAAGATAAACCAATCTGTCTTGAAAAATAATTTCTATATACAATTTGAATACAACAAGAAATCCAACTACAAATTCGTTTCATCCCATTGCATTATGTTGGGCTCTTCATTTTTCTATCATATTCTTAAGCCCCTGTGCAGCGATCGAATGTTTGCTTGTTTTTTAAAAAATAAATAATCTATTAAAAACTGATATGAAAATTGGGTTTTAATAGTAAATCTGTGCGTAGAAAATTGATTTTCTAAAGATTATGATATATATCTTAAGAAAATATAACACAGATTTTTCAGCATGCGCATGTAAAGATGTTGATCTAGGGTGTTTTTAGAATTTACATCTAGATCCTACCCTCCGGATCTAGCGATGTACCGACCAGTTTCTAGTGTTACGTTTTATTTGTTTTCTCTGGTTGCATGTCTGTCCGTATCTGTACTTTGTATTAGTGCTAGGCGTATTAGCTGCGTATCCTAAGCGTATTATTTATTATTAAATTTAACAATTCATTATCAAACTTACTCATTTCAATTTTATTTTTCGAATTCAAATTTCAAAATTCAAACTCTTTAAAATTCAAATATTTTTGAATACCTTCCTAATTAATCCTATTAAAACCTATAATTAAATTGACTTTATTAACCCCTAAATTCCTCCCATATTAATGTTTTCTTTTCAAAAATTTTCCTTATTTACCCTAACTTTAAATTCCTCCTAATTAACCCAAGCGAAGACAAATATTTTTTTAAACTCGTTCCTATTATACTATAAGCCTAAACCCTAACAGAAACCGCATCCTACTCCAACCCAGCAACCAAGTTGTCTCTATCCTATCATTTTCAACCTAACCTAGAGCAACCATAACAAGCTAGACCTAGGAAATTTGAACCCATTCATGTGCTGCCTTCCCCTCCTATTATAAACCCTAACAAATAAACAACAAAGCACAGCCGCCCCTATA
Source organism: Scilla litardierei (assembly GCA_030789695.1). NCBI lineage: Eukaryota > Viridiplantae > Streptophyta > Magnoliopsida > Asparagales > Asparagaceae > Scilla > Scilla litardierei. The sequence goes on from CM061131.1 coordinate 43,332,860, forward strand.
TTTAAACCTACCTAATAGCCTAGGCTCCTTCTCCCCCATCCACGCAAGAGGCCAGGACCCCTGACCTCCACGCAAAACCCAGCCGCCGGCCTCCTCACTCACGCACCGCCTCCTCGCTCATGCACGAGCTCACGGCCACCACCTCTCCAAGATGCTGCCGCCCAGCTCTTTTTCCTGTCGCCGACAGTCGCGCGCAGCGTCGCCCTCACCCATGCCAGCGCCGCCCAGATCTCAACGCCCTACAAGCTCAGACCCTAGCAGTAACCCTCATCCCGGAAACCCAGTTCACGCACACTTCATCTCCCCTATCCGAGCAACGCGTATACCCGACATCAACCCACCGGCTGTCCTTCATCTCCCCCTCGTTGCAGGCCGCACAGCTCTCACCCAGCTCCCTCCTCCATACGCAGATCTCCCCCTCCCTTGCGCCTCCATGCACGAGACTGACCGACCCTTCTTCCACCTCCCTCAGCCGTGAACTCCACGCCTGCAGGCCTCAGAACCGTCGACAGACCCTCGACAGCCCCCAGCGACGAGAAACACCCCGAACAGCTGCTGTTGTTGTCGAGCTCGCCGCTGTTGGACATCGTCCATGCCGTCGCTGCCCCTTCGCTGCATAAACGGTTAGTAAACCTATCACTAATCTTCAACCCACACCGTAATGTAGAGAACCTAATAAAACAGACTATTAGACGTCGTAGGAGTTTTTATAACGTTGTTATGATCAAAAAGACCTGATCTGATTGTGTTTTTATCAAACCAACGAATCGATCTCATCGTAGCATAGTACCAGTCGAGACGAACCCAACGACATCAAGAACGCTGAAATCAAGCAACTGTACAATTTACTATGAATTTTTGAAGTTGGACGCCCTTTTAGTCATTTTCGTTTAAAGCTGTATAACTCAAAATCTGCATGTGAAATGACGCATGAAATTAATACCATGATATTCTAGACTAAAAATTTGATCCATCGACATATAATTTGATATGCTTTAGCTTTAAACGTTGGCAAAGAAAATCAACATCTGTAGCATGTTCACTAAACCCACCTGTTCAACATTTCTTTTAATTGTCGTACACATTGTTCAACATTCTTGTAACAAATGTAAACATTGTACAAAATGAAATATTAACATTGTTAAATTGGTGCATGTCTTGTCTAGCCACTTTTTGAATGTTTAACAAATGAGTGACATCGTGAAATCGTGCGCCTCGAAGGCAAAATTGTGACATCGTGAAATCGTGTGCCTCGAAGGCGAAATCATGACTTCGTGATATCGTGTGAGTCGACAAGGCTGGCTCGTGTTCCAGTACAAATCTGGGGTGGGGTTAGGGTTGAGCGGCCACTAGGCGTATGAAGGGTTCCTCTCTTTAAGAGCACTACCCGCATGCGGTGGGGTAGCGTCAATCACGATAAAACCCCCGTGAGAAGAACGATCCACTCATCACGACCTAAAGGCGTGAACCCTATGAGAGATATGAAATATTGACACGGAACTTGCAATTACTGTTGTTGTCTCAGTTAATTTGACATGCTAATAAATCAAAAGAAAAGCTTTACTTTACTTCTTAAACTGTTTAGAACTACTTCACGTAGAACAGACATGTTTAAACTTGTTGTTGACATCTCGTATAAATTATTAATTCTTCTTAAACTCAACATTATTTTGTACATCTTGCCTTGGGTTTCTAACCTCTTCTTGCAGACCCTTGCTGACATACATTCATGTTTTTGGATGTATGTCAGATTCCGAGCTTGAGTACCAGGAGGATCCTTTTGAGGCACCTGACTTAGAGAGCCAGTTCGCCGTTGACGCCGAGTCTCTCCCTGCGGAGGATTAGAGACCTTCCTCGTTGCTGCCTTCCATTAGTTTTGCTTTCAGCTTTTGTTTAATGTACGTTTCCGTTGTAGTTCTTTTGCCCAGCTATGGGCTTTGCGTTTTATTTCGTGTATGGACTTTCTTTCTGGATGTGGCTTTAAATTTATGAATGTTTTCTTTTGTTCCGAGATGCATGCAAAGACCTGTCGTGTTGTTATAATTACAGACACTCATTGAACTCGAGCTTCACCACTCCAGTTCATGCGGACCTCGTAACTTTCTCGCTTCTGGTGTCTTTTGGGAAGCATGGCGTTACAAGCGAAGTTCGGAGAAGGAAGCCCTATCCGCGTCCTTACAATTCGTCCGGCGGCATTGATTCGTCTGCCGACATGATTCGGCTCAGCTGATGATCGTGCTGATAATGTGTTAGAA